>CM019183.2:3844094-4058479 GCA_009739505.2 Apolygus lucorum
TTTTTTTTGGAGTTTTTTTGAATTTTGGACCACTTTGGATTG
This sequence comes from Apolygus lucorum, assembly GCA_009739505.2. Classification (NCBI taxonomy): domain Eukaryota; kingdom Metazoa; phylum Arthropoda; class Insecta; order Hemiptera; family Miridae; genus Apolygus; species Apolygus lucorum. The sequence continues at coordinate 3,844,137 of CM019183.2, forward strand.
TCCAAATTGCTGGTTAACGAACTTGACCTATGGTTTGTTGTTACAAACATTTTGGCAAAAACTAAAAAAAATTTTTAAAACAATTACTCAAGTTATCGTCCGGAATGACACATATATATATATCATACAATGATTTTTGAAAACACTTCAGGGATTGTTTCAGAATGTTCCAAAACGGATTTCAGTGTGAAATTTTTCGAAAAGTCGATTCTAAAAATTTTGAGGCCATTGCAATAGCTTCATTTTCTTTGAAAATTCGCTAATAATACGCTGCACTGAATTTGCTGAGTATGCTTGTGAAGACGTTAGGAGTCCATATTCATGTTCTACTCGTCTCTACGAACTCATAGAGTACCCACACGGCTACTCCATTTCTGGGTACAACAAATATACGCGCGTATTCATTATATATATATATAGCTACAAACTTTTCTTAATTTTGGACAATTTTCATTTTGTGAAAAATGCATTCATATCAGAAAATTTTGTGCTGAATCCGAATATACCATATATTACCATGATTTTCAATGTAAAAACCACAAAAAACGGGAAAAAACCCATTTTTTTTGGAAGTTTTTGAATTTGGACCACTTTGGATTGTCCAAAATTGCTGGTTAACGAACTTGACCTATGGTTTGTTGTTACAAACATTTTGGCAAAAACTAAAAAAATTTTTTAAACAATTACTCAAGTTATCGTCCGGATGACACATATATATACATATGATTTTTGGAAAAACTTCAGGGATTGTTCAGAATGTTCCAAAACGGATTTCAGTGTGAAAATTTTTTCGAAAAAGTCGATTCTAAAAATTTTTGAGGCCATTGCAATAGCTTCATTTTCTTTGAAAATTCGCTAATAATACGCTGCAAATTATTGCTGAGTGGCTTTTTGAAGACGTTAGGAGTCCATATTCATGTTCTACTCGTCTCTACGAACTCATAGAGTACCCACACGGCTACTCCATTTCTGGGTACAACAAATATACGCGCGTATTCATTAATTATATATATAGCTACAAACTTTTCTTAATTTTGGACATTTTCATTTTTGAAAAATGCATTCATATCAGAAATTTTGTGCTGAATCCGAAAATACCATATATTACCATGATTTTCAATGTAAAAACCACAAAAAAACGGGAAAAACCCATTTTTTTGGAGTTTTTTTGAATTTTGGACCACTTTGGATTGTCCAAAATTGCTGGTTAACGAACTTGACCTATGGTTTGTTGTTACAAACATTTTGGCAAAAACTAAAAAAAAATTTTTAAACAATTACTCAAGTTTATCGTCCGGAATGACCATATATATATACATATGATTTTTTGAAAAACTTCAGGGATTGTTCAGAATGTTCCAAAACGGATTTCAGTGTGAAAATTTTTCGAAAAAGTCGATTCTAAAAATTTGAGGCCATTGCAATAGCTTCATTTTCTTTGAAATTCGCTAATAATACGCTGCAAATTATTGCTGAGTATGCTTTGAAGACGTAGGAGTCCAATTTCATGTTCTACTCGTCTCTACGAACTCATAGAGTACCCCACGCTACTCCATTTCTGGGGTACAACAAATATACGCGCGTATTCATTATATATATATATACTACAAACTTTTCTTATTTGGACAATTTTCATTTTTGAAAAATGCATTCATATCAGAAATTTTGTGCTGAATCCGAATATTCATCTATTACATGATTTTCAATGTAAAAACCACAAAAAACGGGAAAAAACCCATTTTTTTTTGGGTTTTTTTTGAATTTTGGACCACTTTGGATTGTCCAAAATTGCTGGTTAACGAACTTGACCTATGGTTTGTTGTTACAAACATTTTGGCAAAAACTAAAAAAAAAATTTTAAACAATTACTCAAGTTATCGTCCGGAATGACACATATATATATACATATGATTTGGAAAAACTTCAGGGATTGTTTCAGAATGTTCCAAAACGGATTTCAGTGTGAAAATTTTTCGAAAAAGTCGATTCTAAAAATTTTGAGGCCATTGCAATAGCTTCATTTTCTTTGAAAATTCGCTAATAATACGCTGCAAATTATTGCTGAGTATGCTTTGAAGACGTTAGGAGTCCATATTCATGTTCTACTCGTCTCTACAAACTCATAGAGTACCCACACGGCTACTCCATTTCTGGGTACAACAAATATACGCGCGTATTCATTATATATATATATAGCTACAAACTTTTCTTAATTTTGGACAATTTTCATTTTTGAAAAATGCATTCATATCAGAAATTTTGTGCTGAATCCGAATATACCATATATTACCATGATTTTCAATGTAAAAACCCAAAAAAACGGGAAAAACCCATTTTTTTTGGAGTTTTTTTGAATTTTGGACCACTTTGGATTGTCCAAAATTGCTGGTTAACGAACTTGACCTATGGTTTGTTGTTACAAACATTTTGGCAAAAACTAAAAAAAATTTTTAAACAATTACTCAAGTTATCGTCCGGAATGACACATATATATATACATATGATTTTTGGAAAAACTTCAGGGATTGTTTCAGAATGTTCCAAAACGGATTTCAGTGTGAAAATTTTTCGAAAAAGTCGATTCTAAAAATTTTGAGGCCATTGCAATAGCTTCATTTTCTTTGAAAATTCGCTAATAATACGCTGCAAATTATTGCTGAGTATGCTTTGAAGACGTTAGGAGTCCATATTCATGTTCTACTCGTCTCTACGAACTCATAGAGTACCCACACGGCTACTCCATTTCTGGGTACAACAAATATACGCGCGTATTCATATATATATATATAGCTACAAACTTTTCTTAATTTTGGACAATTTTCATTTTTGAAAAATGCATTCATATCAGAAATTTTGTGCTGAATCCGAATATATCATATATTACCATGATTTTCAATGTAAAAAAAACCACAAAAAACGGGAAAAACCCCTTTTTTGGAGTTTTTTTGAATTTTGGACCACTTTGGATTGTCCAAAATTGCTGGTTAACGAACTTGACCTATGGTTTGTTGTTACAAACATTTTGGCAAAAACTAAAAAAAAAAATTTTAAACATTACTCAAGTTATCGTCCGGAATGACACATATATATATACATATGATTTTTGGAAAAACTTCAGGGATTGTTTCAGAATGTTCCAAAACGGATTTCAGTGTGAAAATTTTTCGAAAAAGTCGATTCTAAAAATTTTGAGGCCATTGCAATAGCTTCATTTTCTTTGAAAATTCGCTAATAATACGCTGCAATTATTGCTGAGTATGCTTTGAAGACGTTAGGAGTCCATATTCATGTTCTACTCGTCTCTACAAACTCATAGAGTACCCACACGGCTACTCCATTTCTGGGTACAACAATATACGCGCGTATTCATTATATATATATATAGCTACAAACTTTTCTTAATTTTGGACATTTTCATTTTTGAAAAATGCATCATATCAGAAATTTTGTGCTGAATCCGAATATACCATATATTACCATGATTTCAATGTAAAAACCACAAAAAACGGGAAAAACCCATTTTTTGGAGTTTTTTTGAATTTTGGACCACTTTGGATTGTCCAAAATTGCTGGTTAACGAACTTGACCTATGGTTTGTTGTTACAAACATTTTGGCAAAAACTAAAAAAAAATTTTTAAACAATTACTCAAGTTATCGTCCGGAATGACACATATATATATACATATGATTTTTGGAAAAACTTCAGGGATTGTTTCAGAATGTTCCAAAACGGATTTCAGTGTGAAAATTTTTCGAAAAAGTCGATTCTAAAAATTTTGAGGCCATTGCAATAGCTTCATTTTCTTTGAAAATTCGCTAATAATACGCTGCAAATTATTGCTGAGTATGCTTTGAAGACGTTAGGAGTCCATATTCATGTTCTACTCGTCTCTACGAACTCATAGAGTACCCACACGGCTACTCCATTTCTGGGTACAACAAATATACGCGCGTATTCATTATATATACATATAGCTACAAACTTTTCTTAATTTTGGACAATTTTCATTTTTGAAAAATGCATTCATATCAGAAATTTTGTGCTGAATCCGAATATACCATATATTACCATGATTTTCAATGTAAAAACCACAAAAAAACGGGAAAAACCCATTTTTTTGGAGTTGTTTTTGAATTTTGGACCACTTTGGATTGTCCAAAATTGCTGGTTAACGAACTTGACCTATGGTTTGTTGTTACAACCATTTTGGCAAAAACTAAAAAAAAAATTTTAAACAATTACTCAAGTTATCGTCCGGAATGACACATATATATATACATATGATTTTTGGAAAAACTTCAGGGATTGTTTCAGAATGTTCCAAACGGATTTCAGTGTGAAAATTTTTCGAAAAAGTCGATTCTAAAAATTTTGAGGCCATTGCAATAGCTTCATTTTCTTTGAAAATTCGCTAATAATACGCTGCAAATTATTGCTGAGTATGCTTTGAAGACGTTAGGAGTCCATATCATGTTCTACTCGTCTCTACGAACTCATAGAGTACCCACACGGCTACTCCATTTCTGGGTACAACAAATATACGCGCGTATTCATTATATATATATATAGCTACAAACTTTTCTTAATTTTGGACAATTTTCATTTTTGAAAAATGCATTCATATCAGAAATTTTGTGCTGAATCCGAATATACCATATATTACCATGATTTCAATGTAAAAACCACAAAAAACGGAAGAAAACCCCATTTTTTTGGAGTTTTTTTGAATTTTGGACCACTTTGGATTGTCCAAAATTGCTGGTTAACGAACTTGGACCTATGGTTTTGTTGTTACAAACATTTTGGCAAAAACTAAAAAAAAAATTTTTAAACAATTACTCAAGTTATCGTCCGGAATGACACATATATATATATATACATATGATTTTTGGAAAACTTCAGGGATTGTTTCAGAATGTTCCAAAACGGATTTCAGTGTGAAAATTTTTCGAAAAAGTCGATTCTAAAATTTTGAGGCCATTGCAATAGCTTCATTTTCTTTGAAAATTCGCTAATAATACGCTGCAAATTATTGCTGAGTATGCTTTGAAGACGTTAGGAGTCCATATTCATGTTCTACTCGTCTCTACAAACTCATAGAGTACCCACACGGCTACTCCATTTCTGGGTACAACAAATATACGCGCGTATTCATTATATATATATATAGCTACAAACTTTTCTTAATTTTGGACAATTTTCATTTTTGAAAAATGCATTCATATCAGAAATTTTGTGCTGAATCCGAATATACCATATATTACCATGATTTTCAATGTAAAAACCACAAAAAACGGGAAAAAACCCATTTTTTTGGAGTTTTTTTTGAATTTTGGACCACTTTGGATTGTCCAAAATTGCTGGTTAACGAACTTGACCTATGGTTTGTTGTTACAAACATTTTGGCAAAACTAAAAAAAAAATTTTAAACAATTACTCAAGTTATCGTCCGGAATGACACATATATATATACATATGATTTTTGGAAAAACTTCAGGGATTGTTTCAGAATGTTCCAAAACGGATTTCAGTGTGAAAATTTTTCGAAAAAGTCGATTCTAAAATTTTGAGGCCATTGCAATAGCTTCATTTTCTTTGAAAATTCGCTAATAATACGCTGCAAATTATTGCTGAGTATGCTTTGAAGACGTTAGGAGTCCATATTCATGTTCTACTCGTCTCTACGAACTCATAGAGTACCCACACGGCTACTCCATTTCTGGGTACAACAAATATACGCGCGTATTCATTATATATATATATAGCTACAAACTTTTCTTAATTTTGGACAATTTTCATTTTTGAAAAATGCATTCATATCAGAAATTTTGTGCTGAATCCGAATATACCATATATTACCATGATTTTCAATGTAAAAACCACAAAAAACGGGAAAAACCCATTTTTTGGAGTTTTTTTGAATTTTGGACCACTTTGGATTGTCCAAAATTGCTGGTTAACGAACTTGACCTATGGTTTGTTGTTACAAACATTTTGGCAAAAACTAAAAAAAATTTTTAAACAATTACTCAAGTTATCGTCCGGAATGACACATATATATATACATATGATTTTTGGAAAAACTTCAGGGATTGTTTCAGAATGTTCCAAAACGGATTTCAGTGTGAAAATTTTTCGAAAAAGTCGATTCTAAAAATTTTGAGGCCATTGCAATAGCTTCATTTTCTTTGAAAATTCGCTAAAATGGTCAAAACTTGAGATGTTACAGCATTCCACAAAGAGTGTGATATTATCACCAGCTTTTTAAATTAATATTACCGGTTACTCGTGAGTTGCAAGGGACTATAATATAGTCTGTGTATATGACCAAAGAACAAATTGTACATGATGAAGCCAGAGAAAGATAATAATGAACTCTTGTTTGTGTCAAAAAGCGGAGGTTCAACAAAATTATGTAAGCGATTCATTCCCTCGTACTTGCCATACTTACTCGGAGTGAAATCAGTGAACACCATTCTTCAAAAAGTATTAGGCAGGAACCCACTCAAACACTAACATTCAACAAAGAGTGAAAATGAAAATGGACAACTCGAAATTCAGTTAGAAAGATCAACCAAAAATCAGTTCAATTCTAATTATACACCCACTCCCCTTGTATGCAGGCATCCTGATGGAAATCAGGAGTTGTGATGCCCCATTGTTATGTTCATAATGTTCCCGTTCAGATAACTTCCTTTTACATATCATGGCCTGGAGGTGGATGATCTTCCGGACTGAATAAATAATCAACCCCTTCAGAAATCCACAGTCCATTGAACAAAGGCCGTACCCACGGGTCACTCTTACTTTCCAAACGGGCATTTGAAACGAAAGGGGATCACATAACAAGGGGCCGCCGCTATGCTGCACTGGGGGTCAGTAAGGCGAGAAAGTGAGCATTCCCGACAATAAATAAGGTAAAAGAAAACCCCTGGAGCAATAAAAACCGTAATGTTTTAGAGGAAGAACGAGCTAACGAGACTTAGAAATTCCCTTCGAAAGCTAACCTGTCTACCCGTTTTTATTGAGAACGGTGAAACATTCCGAGGCTAATCGGGTCTTATTGGAAGTCGACTTTCGTTGAACCCTTGAGTAGAGATGTTAGAAGGAAATTCTTGTAGTGATCTGGACTGGAGCTTCAGCTATGACTCAGAGAAAAAATTTAAAGAAGCAGGAACTAGTAGAAATCTTGATTCACTCTTCTGTGGGGATTTCAGCAGGAACTTCGAAGAATAGTCTGTACTGGAACTTCAGCTATTAACTCAGTGAAATAAAACAGGAATCTGGACTGGAGTTTCAGCTATAATCTCAGTAGTAAACAGGAAGCAGAAACTTCTGGTATGCATGATGAATAGAACTTCAGTATAGCCTCTATGGTATTAATTTCCCCTTTTTTAGTGATTGTAATTTCCAGAATAAATTGATAATAGTCAGTTCTTTTTATGATGTTCTCTCTAAATTGGTGGAGATTGATAAGAGGTTCTTCCTCTATATTACAATCTGTTCAAAAAATTTGGATTTCACAATGGAATAAGTGATACTCCTTTGTGAATCCTTAGGGGTTGAAGCTTGCACTAGACAGTCAAGTCCAGTCAGTCTTATTAACCATGAGGAGCTTGATTAATTAGGGTCAATTCTGATGACCGAGTAAATTTCCGTCGTGAGAGACTCAGTAGAGTCCTTTGATCTTCATCCTGCGCTGCCCTCTAGCGAGACTCCTGTCTTATCGTCCATTCGCCGGTCCGCCGCTAGGGTGCTTCCGCGTCTTGCTCCCTGCCACCAGGCTTCCACGCATCTTTCAACAGGTAGCGTAGTGAGTCCTTCTATGATGACAGGAAGTGCAGTTCAATTCTTCGTTATATTTATTTGTTTTCGTTAGTAATTTTGTGGAAATGGACGTCTTTTCTTTTCTACAGAAGCATCTCATTTACTTTCAGGTACGTTTGCATATTATCGGTGGTTATTATTGTTTGATTATTGGGAATTGATAACTTTGGCAAAATTTGTAGGTCTCATGCTGTCAATCAGTACCTACTTAATTAACTTAAAAATGGTGAGCAGGTGTGCAATCGCCACAATCTATCCAATGTATGTCTCAGAAGGATTTGGTTAAGGATGTCCAAGTGCTGTATGGATCCACATGCTCAGCTAATTTTTCCAGAATCTGCTATAAACGGTGGTACTGGTCAATGTACCGACCCAATTTGACCTTAATCAATAGCCGTAATGTTCAACTGAACTAATCTAACCATTAGGAAGGTAAGCTATTGTATTCATGATCAGGGTGCAATTGAGAACACAGAACAACGAGAATGAATTATGCAACATCAGGAAGTTTCAAATTCAGAACAGAATACCATTGTCATGCGAAGTGAAGTGTTACTGTGAAGGTAGTCGTTCTCAGGGTATCAATGCTATTCCGAGAAGTCGCGTCGAGATTGTCCTGCTGATTCGTCGAATCGCTTGTCCCGCCTATCTTAGGCGTGTGAGACCCAACAATCGAAGAGTCTACCATGTTAGAATGAATACTGAGAGATGAGGGTTCTAACGTGAGTACAACCTTCTTGAGAACTGCTCCTTTGCTCATGCTCAGAATGGTAACGTCCTAGAACCCTTTTATTTTGTCCACGCAGTTCATTTAAAAAGTTATTACAGTATAAAACATCCATCGTGTAATGAGCATTAGCACTGATTCGATTAAGATGTTGCGTACCGTAAAACCGTCAAACTTTACCCCACCAGGGGTAACTTTACCCCAAAAAGTGAGAATCTTCAATCGCGACGTAAGCGTGGTAAAACTTAGATAAAAGTTAGCTATTGTGTTTTCGTTATTCTCCACATCCCAGAGAATCGATGTGGCTTGTGATGGCGCCTTTATCCATGTTATCAGCTGTTATCAGTCATAGTTTCCTGTTAAGCTGTTTTTGTCCTGTTTCTCGTGCTCCAAAATTTCTTCCATATCAGGTGTTTGGAGTGGATTTACCAGGCAAGCCCTCATCATATCACTTTCAATATCTTATTCTGAACAAAATGCACTAATCAAATTCTCAAAAAAGTGTTTTCTTAGTTATGCCTTTGTTTACCAAAAATTTGATGGTAACTTTACTCCAAAAACCGGGTATCTTTACTCCACTATAAAGGTTGGGGTAAAGGTAGCCTCACTCATATTTTTCTTATTTAATCTCGAAAAATATTTGAGTTTTATAATTTTCGCAGTGTTGAATGTAAGGTTTCTAGTGTATCTCATGTCAGAAGTTAGAGATGGGGAGAAGAAATGAGAAAAAGCTTGGTACGCGCCCCTACCGAAACTTTACAACTGAGCACCTGCATTATGATATGAACATAAACGTGCTTTGGTCTCATAAGTTGTGATTTACAATATTATTTACTCGTGGGTTAACTTTGAAATTTACCATTGCAATTCATTCGAAAGTTATCGAATGTGAAACAGACTTTTTCTGTGATTTTGTTAAGTCATTCGTTTATCGTTTATTGTCCTTCAATATTTCTTTACTTGTAGAAAGTTTTGCTCGATTACCTACATAAGTCTGTCTATACTGGAAGACTGAAATTGTGATCTCTTAACCAGAAATATTGCATTTCAAGCAAATTCGTTGAAATAAATGATGAATGAATGATCATTGGAATTTATATTTTTCTTAGGTATAACTTGTATTTTTCAAGCTAAAAAGTTCAATTTTTCAGAATGTATTTATAATAATATTATAAATACTTGATATTATCAAGTATTTCTGGGGTGATGAATTCAATCCCGACTAGTAACATTGCACCACTGCCCGTTTCTGTAGCGATAACCGTGAGTTTTTCAGAGTGGAGTAAAGATAGACGCACTCGTAGGTAACTGCACTCCAACATTTAAACAATTAAATAGGGGGGTTACAATTATCTGATCAATGAGCTCGACCACTCAAAATGTTCAGGAAGCCCTGAAGATCAATTCACTTATTAAAAAAATCAATTTAACCCATTTCGAGTGGGGAGAAATTGTATTTGGAAATGTTTTGGATTAAATCTTGGGGTAAAGTTTGACGGTTTTACGGTACCGCAAATATTTTTCTTTATGGATTTATCATAGAAATGACTACCAAGAGGCAACACAAATCAATAAGGTTTTAACACCTTCAGACCGGGGCTCAAAACCCAGATTGTCCCCAGGAAAATTTTGGAACTTCACAGCAAAGCAGTCGCACTGATGAGAAGCCGGCATTTTTGCGTGATAACATGCACTGATAGCCGAAACCGAAAGGTTGGGACGATAAGGTGGGTTCATTCCGAAGCGATTGAGACCAAAAAGAGCCCTGTTGGGGGAAAATGAACTATCCAGAGAGTTTCGAAAAATGTTCATGGATCCACCGTGGAAGCAGCCGTACCAGGCGAAGGTTTCGCGTGGATCCAGGGTGGAAGCAGCCGGTCTGAACGTGTTAAATGAATGGGGTTAGTTCCGCTAGTTATAAGAATACAATTATTATTTACGTACCGTATTGGAGAATCCGTCGTAACCAGCAAGTCAAGTACTCGTATACACGACCAGGCCTCCTGTACTCGACTTGCTGGTTACGACAGATTCTCCAATACGGTAGTAAATAATAATCAAATCAATAAGGTTTTCATTTTGTGAATTGGTAAAATCAATCAAGTAACAAACCCTTTGGCATAAATCAATTTGAATTTTTGGCAAACCTTTGGCATCTCAATTTGAACTTTCCGCAAATTCAGAACGTTTCGACAACTACTGGAGTCCTTGCCCATCTTTATTACTTCAATAAAGTGTGTTTTCTCTCTCTCTCTCTTTCTCTCATCAAGTAACAAACTGGTGATTCACAATCCACCGTGACACACAGTTTTGATCGATATGACATACCTAGTCACTTTTTCTGACAGATTTGTCCCAATCTACATTTCTGAGAGCTTCCATGTATTTTAGATGGATCAAAGGGTATTATTGAAATCTAAGAATGAAATAACCCAACAACAGCGGAGTTTCAAAAATCCTTATCTGTACATAACTACGTATTGCCATCGGATAAAGAGAGAAGTAAAGAGGAAAATGCGTGTAGGAAGATAGGCAAAGCTACCAAGACAGACAAAGAATATTGATAACCAGCTAAATGATTTTAAATACAATAAGTGTTCCTGGGTACAGAGATACTAGAAGCGTTGACCCACTTTGAGAGGTATATAGCCTTCAAACGACCTCACATGAAGTAGGTTTTCAGTTTATTACCGAGTGTCTGATTGGATCGCATTCGAGGCAAAAAAAAAAAAAAGAACACGTTCTCGGTAAGGCGTGGGGGAACGTGACATTAGGATTCATCGTTCAAGAGAGAATTACAGATGGATTAGTTTTGACGTGAGTACACAAATCCGATTAATCGAACACGCGTTCGAATGAACGGATAAGTCCTATTGAATGAACTTTCACTTCATTCGAGAACGCTAGTGTTATCAGCCGAATTTTCAAGATGACAAAAAAAGTTGATTACAAATTGAGATTATAGGAGAGGCAGAGTAATGTTGCGCAGTAACGACCTAACAAGTTTATTTCATAAAATACCGACTCAAGTCATCAAGTCTTTATTATTTTTATCGATTTATTTGAAACTTTAGAATTCATTGTTCATTGTTGGGAGAGGAAGCGGCGTAACCAGTCTAGAATTTCTACTTCTCATTTAGCCGAATTCAATATGGACATTTTCCTGAATCAATTTGTTTGTACAATTCAATTTAAAATTTTACAATTAAAAAGTAGAACTTTTATCAAAGTAGAATGCCATGATTTCAGTACTTTCCCAGGATACTGAACTGAGACCATGAAGATCGGAAGGCTTCGACAACGTTAATTGGGAACAGGGTCCACAGAAATAAAAAACTGGGAATTATTACACAACGGTAAATTACTAACTATATTAGCCCAAAAACGCCACTGAGTGCAAACGTACTGAATAATATTTTAAACTGAGCACAAATAAAAGAATTCCGAATTATTAGTTAGTACAGAAGCCCGATTATTCGTGCCATTGTCAGCCCCATGAGTACATAAATACGATTATTACCTATGTGTACAGAATGACTCCGAGTAACTAAATGGAAAATATTGTGTATTTGAGCCGACCAATTATTTGAAAATTAGCTGCAATTAAAACCATCACTAATTAGAGGAACAAGTAAAATACCTATGAATATTAAGGAAAACAACTACAGGAAAACTTCACACTACTTCCATAAATGTTGTCCATTTCAACTCAAAAAGATATTTTCCTAGAGATATCAGCAGGGATGGAAGAGTGGAAAAATCTAGAAGTTTTCAAGCTCAACAACAACATTTTAGAATCAACTATCCGTAACCATTAACACAACACACATGCTAATTGTGTGGGTTTGCCATAATATTGTAATCAAAGGAATCTGTAACTACTGCGATCAAGAATCTGTAACTACTGCCTTCTTCAGTATTCTAATGGAATGGTAAATGCACTGGGATTTTTCAAAGTCACACGGCGCTTGAACACTCGGTAGCAGCGTTGGAGATCGTTGTTTCATGCTAATAATCATCTAGTTTCCCCCTTGATGGGGTAAACAATAGATCATGGATATGTTTAGGTATTATCACACAAAAATGTAGATATCACGGCCTTGGGTCTCCCTTACAGAAATTAGATGAACTATTTACAGCGAATTCAAAATGTAAAAAGTTGTTTAGAAACAGGTATAAAGTTGTTAACAGGTATCTATCCACCATGATCGAGTGACCAGAAAGGACAATTTGTTTACTGGTCTAGCGATCAAATTTCTGCGCTGGAAAAAACGTTACAAATTTTTTCCACAGACCCCAATCTAAACGCGTATCCACGTGAATTCATCTCTCACATCAGATTGTTAGAATAATAGAATAAGTGTAGGGAAAAACGTGATGAGACTCTTTTTGGCGAATTTTCAGAAGAGTCAAAAAATTGATTTTATAAATACTAAAATAATACCACTAATGAAGACAACTCCTCGAAATTAAACGTGTAGGGTAGTAGTGTGGCGAGATACAACGTTTTTACTTCGTTCTTACTTCTAAGTAAGTGGTGGTTACTTAGAGCTAGCGCATTCTCTAGAGTCTGAACTGAACTAATAACAATACTGTATGTGAACTTTCAAAAGTCCACACAATGAATTTTGTATTCAGAGCAAGAGGAAAATAATGTTAATTGAGCCTTAACGACTGATTTGATGTTGAACTTGGAATGCCATACCTACCATTTCACTTTGCTTTTTAATGTAGTAGAACAAGAAAATCCTACGACAGCATGTGTTCAGAGGTACCAACAAACTCACTACGCCGTAAACGTTGCAGTTAAAATATGAGAAAATTTAATTCTAGACAACTCCTCAAGATTTACCGATTGTGGATTTTGCCTTGTTTTTCGGCGGAGATAATGAACTGTTTACAAATCCCTCTTGCCTTTGATAATATTCACCGCGATCTCCCATCCGTATAATTAGACGACCTTGGAAGCACGTAATAGTCAAAGGGGGATACGATAGTTGCACAATTCTTTTTCCACAAATGCGCAGGCGTGTCTGACAGACGGGAGATGAGATCGTATTACCGGCGATCAGAGCTTGAGCAGCGGACAACGTGTCTTTCATTACTTCTCACTTTCATTACCTACGTGTGGGCGCCTGTGCCATCATGATATCATCGGGTTCGGGTCAGTGCCTCTCTCTGTTCTTAAAAAAAATTGGGTGAGCGATCTGGTGTAAATACTTCGAAGATTAGATCAACAAGCTAAAGAACATCAGGCTAATGTAGAAGGCAGAGGTTGAGCAACGAATTAACATGATGTGATGAAGGTTTGCGCAACCTAAATAGGTGGTCCAAGAAGTTGAAATCCATAATTTAATAATTAAATTTGAATAAATACTCAGCCCAAGAAATTCTACATCTTAGAAGCCTATTTTATTCAAAACTTGTATTTTTTGTACACTATTTTAGTAATTGTAATAATTTACAAGATATTTTGCGTTAATTCCGAATATCATGACCATGATATTCCTCCTTATTTAAAGGAAAATTTTGATCAAAAATCGTTCTTGAGTCAATTCTTACAAAGGTGTCTCTTGAGAGTTAGTAGATACTCAGAAACTCAGTCCAACCAGCTGTTTCTGACTTGGGGGTTGATGAAATTTTGGCACTGTTTTGGATTCTAATAGAATAATTATTCTCCAATAACCTTTCAGATCAGAAATTTGCTGGCATTTCTCTGGTTTCAGCGGTTTCGCTCCCTGGCTGATAACCGATATTCAAAGCAGCTTCTCACTTTAATAGCTCAATAGGTAAGATTGTATAGGTTTTTAATGTATTACATAGAATTACAATCGATAGAGTATTCTTCAACATTATGGTAACTTGATATTCAGTGATCAATGAACTCTGAAAATATGGTAGAGCAGAAACGGACCAGATTTTGCAAATTCTATTTTCACCTTTGGCAACGGAAATGTTGTATCTATTCTAGAAGACCTGCTTCATGTTGCCGGATGTTGAAAAAGTTGTTAACATACAGTTGAGTTGGGAAATCTTTCATGTTCCAGAACAGTACTTCAAGTGTTACGAAAACAGCAGCAAAGGTAATGGAAACGAGAAATCTCAGGCATGAAGACCGAGCAACTAATCAGACGTGATAAAAGATCTCCTCTGCAATCACTTAATTGTTGCCTTACCTTGTTATCACACAAGCAACATTGAATTGCACCAAAATGTCTAAATGGAAACACAAAAGTATAATAGTAGGTTCAGAGTCAAGGAAAGATACTTTGTAGAAGCAATTTCATCAATCCAGGAGGTTGAGAAAACCCTACGAAATCAGAATGCCCAATTTTTAGATTTTTGTAAGTTCGATTCTAGAGAGGTCAGGGATTGTGTGTGTAGGACTCTGGAATTTCTGGACTCCAGAATGATCTATACAACCACTTTTGTAGACGTGAGGAAGGTTTGCTCCTGAGGGATCCATTGTTTATCTAGTTAGAATTATGCAATCGGAGCTAATACGGAATTACAAACAGATGCCGATTAGGGAGAACCAAACCTTGGAAGTAGAGCGGATTCGGAAGTCTCCTCGGCAAACTTCAATTCTACGGGAAAGGAGCTTCATAAACCACTCGAGGGGTGAAGGACAGTGGTACACTTTCCACTTATTTGCCTTGTAGAGTGGAATTGTCGAGAGGACGATTGGGAAATCGAAATATCGTAGGAGAATGCTGCAGTTATTGAGGCTAGACTGAAAATGTGCATTTCTTGCTGAAATGAAACGACTGTCTATCTTTGCTGATTTAATTTTTGGCAATTCATCATTTGATTCGGTAGGTAATCGATCTACACATCGATTCAGCTTAAAAAAAATTGAGTGGAATTCCCTATGACCTTTTTTTAGTAGGAATTTAACACATGCCTCGGCTCCTACTGTTCATAAACTATCAAGGTATCCGTCCAAACTATCCTTGAAATTTGAACAACATCGCACCTAGACCGAGGGAGATTGGTGTGTCAGGTGAGTGACATTTGTAACTTCTGCACTACCATTGTTTTGATCACGATGTAATTCAAAGGAGGCCAGTACAATAATTGGTTGAGTTACACTGGAAAGGTTATGAATAATCCCATCAATACTAAAAGAAAATTCAAAGAGCCCACGTTGGCGGAATCAAGTGGAACAGCCAGCCAAATCCCCACGATAATTCACCAATCAAATGTTCATGAGAACATAGGAAAGAGTGAAGAAGATACAGAGTGCATACCTGCATGTAAGTTCCAACCTTCATTCTTCTCCTTTCATCACTTATAGGACGCCACTTTCGATACACTACCAGTAGGTAAATGGACACAATCTTGGAGTCGAAAAATAATACACGCATTGTCACTTCGAAATATATCTTCATACCTCAACTCATCTCCAGGTCACTGATCATGGAATTATTCAGAATTCAGAAGAGATGGCATTTCATTCGTTCCGTGATAATAGCTACGTTTTCCTGATATCTGTGTCGATGACAGCTCATTTTCATGGACTAACACATACGTATTGTAGATATTTCAGGCAACTATAGACCTGATAGAGAGGATACACCGTTCCTAGTGCCCTCCTCGCAGTGGCCTCCTATTGAAAGAAGGTTTACTCCCACGGTCCTTTGACAAAAGCACCTGTTCCGCTCGGGTTAGCCCGCCAGGACTCGTTGTTTGTCTTCAACTATTGTAGTAAGGTATTTCAGGAATATCAGTACATGTGCGTTATCATCATGAGAAAAAAGAACGGCAATTTAAAGGATATTACGAGTAAATGAATCCTTAAAGATATTTATCTTCCTTCTCTACAAATTCATATTTTACAAAATTATTCCATCCATAATATTAATTTTAAAATTTGAGCTCTAAAACAACATGTTTAAAACAATATTAAATTTATAATAATGGATTTTTTTATCGTGGAAAATGGATGACTCTCAAATTAAGATTCAATATACTCATAAAACAAGTACCTAGTATTCCAAACTAACAAAAAACCCAATACTGATCGTATTCTCTCAAGGGAAGCCCATCAACACGAATTTATGAGTCGTGAAATCATTAAGCCTATCATAATGCAACGCAGGGTTTCGTAGAATAGGTATTTTCTTAATAGAAACACAGAAATGAACCCAGCTTTTCACAGGAATTGGGAGTAGAGCTGTAAATCGAAAACTTTGTCATCAAAATTGACATAGTTTTTGAGACTTTTCAGATATTTCAACTTGTTTCAGAACAGCAAACTCCTAGATTTTTCATGCTCAAAAAATATGTCACATTCATATGGTGCAATACTGACGGCAAAATATCAATGAATGAGATCTAGGCATCAATATTTTGAGTTTTTAATGATTTACCTGTCGGCCGGGAATCATCGCCTTCCATGATAACTCCATTGGATCTCATTTTGTATGATGCATCACCTAAACAAACGTATAACAAAATTAACAAAATAGCAAAAACAACAAAGCAAAGAACAAAGTTCACAAATCGTTCCCATCTATGCTAAAAGTATGTTTATTGGTTGTTTGCTTTTTCACTATAAAATATGCCTAAGAAAGCGTGTACTCGTGCGGTGAATCAAAACAATAAATTGTGGATACCTTCTCCAAAGTGAACATTTTCAACATTTAAGAAATTAAACTATCAACTTTTTTTAAGGCCGTATTGCCCCGGGAGAGTGCGAACTTTGATTAAATGATGATCCAACCAATAGGAGACCCGTTTCGGCCACTCGTAAAATTCAAGTTTGAGTTTGGGGAATTTATGTTAATAATTTATTTTCATCAATTAACTTATAATTTTTGTTTCTATTCTATTTATTAAATTTGTTAATTTTTCAAATACATTTTTTGCGTTACTTTATAACGCAATGGATTTATTTTACATTAAAAAATCTATATATCCGTGTAATTTTGCAGGAGTCGAGAACAATACTGTTCTCCCAACTTGGTAGAATAATTCGAATCGATTGACGGGGCACTACAAACACAACCAGCTAGTGGCCTCAAAGGGAATTGACGGTTGAATGGTGAATAGGTCAGAAACACGATTGGAAATAGTTTTTCACTTTTAAAGCGCATTCCAGTGGTCACGGGCGCCAAATTAGGAGTAGTAATTAAGCGGGTATTTCCGAAACGGAGCCAGGGCAATCATGGATTTCATTATTCACCTTCGTAAGTGCAAGTATTATTTGTGTTGTAATTTTTCTACGCGTTGCGGAGACCCTCAATGGTCCCACTTACTTTAACTACCGCTTCCTCTGCGCATCACTTACCTACAGAAATTACCCTGTTGAGAAAATCTCCCTGAACGAGCAAAAGAGCCATCGATGGCTAACGATGACGGCATACACGTCCAACAAAGGATGTAACACACCTTTCAAGGATCAGGACGGGATGCTGACGTCAACTTCTGGAGCTCAACTAACCAATTTTAAAAGACAAACGATATGGACGCCGTTCCGCATAATCAAGAGGTAAAAGTTGCGGCGCAGAACTGCAAATAAAAACGCCTCTCGAGAAGGTGCTGATAATACTGCCTGGAGATCACAAATTCCCTGAACAATATTTCAGTTTCCCCTGCTTTCTTATGTTGGGCTTCCTTAAAACAACCAAGAACCACGATAGCACCTTCAACTCTCGGATAATGACGTCATTGCTGATAGGTAGGTCAAAATAAACTTGATTGACCTTGTGAGGTAATATGGTTGGTAGGAGATGAAGTGACGGAAGGGTGAACAGAAAAATAATAAATCCTTGTTTAATAATTTCTGGAATTTAAAAAAAGTAACATTAGGATTGCCATAGTACCAAACAAAGAGTTTAGTAGATAGGAATACTTATACAAATAAACATAGCAAAACAAAAAGATTGACCTATTCCCGAACTTAATTCCAATTTCTACCATTTTGACATTGAGCCTTCGCAAGTTCTCTCAATAGAATGTTTTCTGAAGATAGTTCAACAAGCATAATAGAGAACTTTTGAAAAAATTAAGACAGAAAAGGTACTTTCAGTTGTTTATACCAATAAAAAATACGTAGCAGGAAACCAAAATAAAGCCCAAACAAATTACAAGGACACCAAATTTTCTTTTCCAAGCATCTATCGATTTCGTGAGAAAACGGACTTTACAGGGATTGTATAATTTTCTACTGCTACTGACCAGCTTTGACGAATTATTTAAGAGAAATTCCCGATTTAAAATCATAATCAAGAGCCAAAAAAGGAGCTGAAGAAAGTGATTTAAAGAAATTAATGCTCATTGTCTTGAGACGGAGCGACACAAAAAATCCTCAAGACCTGAAGGCCGTGGATGTCACAACGGTTTGACGTCAGCCTTTGAGACATCGATCGGAATAACCGGATCTAAACAGGTTGCTTTCCTACCAAAAAGGTTAACAGTTTTTTCTTTCCCTCCGTGTAACATTCTATTTTTCGTTGTAACACATCCCCTACCTTTCCCACCAAGGTCTTCTACGGTTTGTTTTCCCGTGAAGTGCGCCGACCCTGCGGTTTGTTTGAAATGCTGATACGAAACAAAGGGGCTGAGATCGGAGCCGGCTGGCCGATAAAAATGTAATGAATTGCGAGATACCACGGGAAACCGGAACTAATCCTGAGCAGAACCTCGAGATAGCCTCCGTCCGATCGCAGAGCTGTTTGTGCATTTACTTTGATTACAAGGTAGGCATCCTACAGAAATTTCAACAGAACACGCCGCACAAAGAATAAAAAAAAAGTCAAAATTACACAAACCAGGGAAACGCAATTCAATTTTATTTATTCTACATCATAAATATAGCATATTTTATTGAGTAAAAAAATGGAATTATGAAACGTGTACAGCCTTCATATCACAGAATACATGTTAGGTTTATCGAGGACAAACTAGCCGTATTAATTTAAGAGATTAGGGTTCCTAAAATATAATCAAGAGTTTCAGGAAACGAAACCGACAAGAAATTCGTCGGAGGGGAAAGGTCCCTGATTTCCGCCAACCACCAATGAAGCTCTACCGGAAGAAGTGATGATCGTTTCTAAGGTAAAGGAAATGAAACTATTCTTTACGAATTTTAGAACAAAATTCAGCCCATTTATTGGGTCTAGACTGCCATTACATCGATACCTTAAAGCTCAAAGGCGCTATGTTCATCCATCTTCCAATTTTTTATTCTCTTTTAATTTCAGAAAACTCAAATTCAACAAAACTATTATTGACCTTCTTGACAATTATAGCTTGAAAATTTATTGAGGAAATTAAAGAGTCTAGTGTAAATAGCCATTATTTTAGGAATGTTGCACTGGTGATAATTTCTTTTGCGTTTTTCTCAAAACTCCGTTTTTGGACATAGCGCTTTTGTACTTTAAGGTATCGATATAATATCCTTCACAGTTATAATTATTACTCTATAAAATAGCCAGCCATTGAAACAGATGTTAGAGATGACAAGGTACGAAATGTCTGATTTGAAAAAATATAGAAGTAATGACTGGTTTTGATCCAAGAAATGTTTTATTTATTTATTTTAATATAGGAGCACTACTGTACACTCTATTGTAATTCGCTCTCGACAAAAATTTGATGAACCAACGTTGGCCACAAGGGGATCTGATGATGATCTTTCATCGGACTTTTCATTAGCGAAAGGACTCAATGCACTACTCTTTAGGCAATGTCGGTTTTTGGTCGAACTATGTTCATTGTAAAAAGGAGGATCGGAATTTGAGAATTAGTTCCCAAAATTTCCGTTATACAACGTAGACAGATTGATGGTTTTATGGCGCGACCACAGCTTCTATGTTGTGGAGAAACGTTGCATGTTTTCAAGACCTTAAGCGGAAGCATGTCAGGATGACATCGAAAACATTTAAATTCTTCAGCCTCAGAGAATCAAGAAGAACGTACAGATTTCCAAGTTTGTTTGAGAGAAAGTGACCGTTTCACTATTTTCAAAGGAAATTCCATAACACACTAAGACCGTGGTATTCATTCCCTGTCTTTTTCGGCTAACAACAATGTATCTGCTTATACAGATCTTCCAAAACCCCACCCTGTTCCTCTACTCATCTCTAGGGAAAAGAAAAAGGATCTGTTGGCGGAATACTTTATTGAACACTGATCACAGGGCATTTCACGCCAACATTCCTAGTGTCCAAAAATTTCATCGACATTTTTTCAAAACATATTGTGTTCAGTTCATTTCAGAAATTTTGTACTTAGTTAGCCACATAAAATTAAAAATTAAATTAAAGATAAAAAGTTATAAATTGCATTTCGAAAATCAAAAATTGCTATACCTTTTCAAATGCCTTGTGGAGCGACGTTCACAGTATGAGTAGTGAGAGTATTTGAAAATAAAATCAAATTTACATTGCTTCTGAAAACTAGCGTTTTTAACATCTAACGTTGCCCCAGCCAACTATTCAATTGTCAAATGATGTCCCTCCAATCCTGGGTATGTTTACATCTTTTATCAATAACCAATAACAGTTGTATACTACTGGCCACGCCCCTCCACGAACCTTGAG
Source organism: Apolygus lucorum (assembly GCA_009739505.2). NCBI lineage: Eukaryota > Metazoa > Arthropoda > Insecta > Hemiptera > Miridae > Apolygus > Apolygus lucorum. The sequence goes on from CM019183.2 coordinate 3,865,241, forward strand.
AGCTACTTGTAGAATGGTAGAACGGCAGTTTGATGGGACAATCCTTCATCCTGAAGTTTGGAACATACCTACTTTATAAAAGAGCCTGTGTTGTTCTAATGGACTCCCACACGTGAGCGATATGACATCCGACAATTTATTGGGTGATGAATTGTTCAAGAGATATTTCAATGCCCGATAATAGGTTTCTGTGTCTTCTAAACTGCATTATTTACGGCGTTTCGGTCAAGTAAAAAAGATAATGGACCATAACCTTACCAGGAATTACTCAAGAGCTGTTTTGGAAACTGACTAAAACCCCAAGCATGTACGAACTCAGTAGGTATTAGCATATTTAAACTCCATCGTAAATATTTATTGTTGTTTAACCGTGCATGATTTACGTCCAAAACCAGCGCAAAAACGTTTGCGCAGTTGCTAACAATACAGTCTGAAAGAATAGGAGCAAAAACCACTGGTCTCCTTGACCGGCGCATGACGCACTTCTGCGCCCTCCGGTCTCGCTCATGAAAATGCGGCGAGTTCCTGGGGAGACCTCAAAGGTGTGCCCATCTAGGGAACTTAAAAGGTCTCCCAGTCGATTGAACTGTGTTAGTATGTCAGTACCCTTGCGAGGCCCTCTCGGGAGACGGGCTTCATCACTCAGTATATTCAAGATAAATCCGAGAAAGATTAATACGTTTGGAGCGAGTGGTTCGTTGGCGGAAGAGGAAGCTGAGCCAACGAGATATTCTTAACAAGGAAAACCAAACTAAGATTTTGTGCCGGAAGAGATGAACTTTATCTTCTAAATCCGTCATTTCACAGAATACAAATTCTGTACATAGTTTGCAGTGGGATTGCTCCAATTAAGACATCTTGAAAGTATGGATATGTTAGGAGAACAAGGAATACGACAAAGTGGAGTGGTGGACCCCAGATAATTTTTGAAACAAAGAGTGGTAGATATGTTTTTCCAAGAGGATTTTCACATGAGGATGTTTTTGGAGTTTCTTGAGATTGGATAAACTTATATTGTACATCAGAAAGAGTAGCCTTGACTTTGTACAGAACGGGGTAGTTGCATGGGACGGAAACACCGTCTTCATTTGTGTTAGTGGGAGAGGCGACAACAATTCTGACGACACTTTGCAAAAAGAATCTCTCGATAGAGCGTTTTTAGATAACTGCAATCGAAGACAGAAAGATGGAAATGAGGATGCAAAATTATGGCAATGGTTTAAAAAAATTATATCTATTTTTCAGCAGCTACATATTTGAATTTCAGACGAACACAGATACAAATAGATTGCAATATATCCGTGCGTCTAGGTGGAGCAATCCCGATCACAACTTTGACAAAGCACCAATCCTAGCCGTGTGAAGATATCCCCGCGTAAATTTGAAAATAGGTACCATTTTGTAAGATGCTCTAATTTTTAAGGAAGGGTATCTGGAAGTTTTACTTACAGGTGTTATTCATAGGTAGAGATTCACTACACAGAAAAAAGCCCGTATATAGATGACCAGATGTGAAGTAGATAATCACAAAACATCAATCCTAAACACTTCCCACATAGAGGAATTAGAATAGAAAATGTAGAAGGTACAAGAATTTTTCGTTTGCGCATGCGCACAGGCAATCTATCCGGGGCAATGGTTTTCATAGACCATCTAACCCCCAACCCACACGATTCCGCATTTCCGGATTTGGATGAAAATACAAATTTTGATTTTGGAGAGCATTATTTTCAACCTTGAAAAATTAAAAAAATGCATGGAAGAACAAAGCAACTTGGAAGACTCGAAAACAAAATGTAACATGGAAACATGATGCAACTCCGCAGAGGGATGCTCAGGTTCAGTTTCCTGTTTAATAACTGATAACTTAGGATTAAAGGAATCCCCCAAGAGAGTTACAGAAAAGAGCTGTAGGATACAGTAGATACACCACCGATAACTATGATAACGAATACGTAACATGTAACTGCATCTTTCAATCTATCATTTCACTGTATCGGGCGGAAGTGACGGGGGAGATGAAGGAATTGTGTGAGTGATAACGTGTAACTACCTACTGTGCTCCTATCAAAAGGATGAAATCTTCTGAGGAGGTTAACAGGGGAGAAGGTTTTGTTGAGTGCTTCAGGAGAAAGAGGGCTTCCCGTTCCGATCTACATGCTACCTCTAGCAGTTCATGGCCAACGAAGTGGATTAACTACTCTCAGTGAATGCAGCGGTGCAAGTACTTAGAATTAAAATCCTTGCACCGAAGTAGGAAGTTGTAGACTACGATCGAATGGATACGACTTGAATTTCACCTAGCGAAATCCATCAGACTTTAACCCTGTGATAGGGCAAACATGAAAATTTCACAATTTCTATAAAGTAAAACGGTCTCTAGCATCATCTTTTTAACAATAATTTAGATATCTGATAAGTAAATATAAAATTAAGTTTACATAATTTATATTTTTACAATTTTTAAAAAAATTTACCGAACTGACAATGTAGACACGGTGACATGAAATTGGAACATGACAAAGAATTGACTGCGGACGTACATACATAAATTTGTTCAAAAAGCTCATACAGAAAATGTCAGTAAAAATTTTGAATTTAGATACCAAATTTTTCTCATCCTGCTACACGAATACAAAGCTCTCCTATACCCTTTGCCGTGAGGAAGCAAAATCTGATTTCGAAGCCTGATATCTAAGGTAAGACTTGTTCCTGCAGACATCCTTTCTATCTCCGTAAATCCGTGATTTCATCTGCACGAAATGGGTAGAAAGTCGATTTCAATTAACGAATATCGACCTCCATTCGAATCAAAGATTGTATTCAGTTCAACACTACACGTGCCTTTTCCAGCCGTTTTTCGAAAAGTGGGTTATAATAGGAAAAAACCACTTCTGAAGATTATGACTATCATCGGGTCAGATGGTATAGAAATGTTAACGACTTGTCTTGTAATTGGAAAAAAAACCACTAGCCATATTCTTCAGAAGTGGTTAGCTTCGGGTGAGATGGTATAGAAATGTTAACGACTTGTCACTTTTTCTACCTGGTTATGCATGAATACTCTTGTATTCTGGAGCCAAGGCCAACATTTATTGCAAAATATATCGATATAGTTTCCAATGAATTCGTTACAACTGAGGAATTTATATATAATTTGATTTATATTGTAATTAAACTATTTTGTTAATTTTGTAGTAACAGCAGTCGAAAAGCTTGAATGGGTTGGGAAAAGGCTGGGGGCTGAGGGTGGAGTCGCTGGTCGCAGAGGACACGGGTCTCCTGAAAGTCAAAAACTATTGAATACGCAGCCAAGGAAATCTACGGGTAACAAGGAAGGGAAACAAACTATTTCCGTCCTCAAATTCCTTAGTAAACCTAAAATATGATAGAACGTAGGCAAGCTGACAATTTGGGAATGGTTTTTCCCCGAAGATCGTTCATCGAAATGGTCAGGAATTTAGAATGAAAAAAATTCGATTAAAAAAGTCTAATTTCGGAAATTTAAAACTGCTTTTTGACTTGATTTTTTTAAATGTTTTATTTCCAAAAGATTTGAGTTTTTGCTTTATGTAGCTTGGAAATTCAATGGATCCTAAAATTTGAATTTCCTTGGTAAATATAGGAAGTTATGGCAGGGTTATTGACAGAAGGTCGAAAACACGACAAAAAATCTTACAATTAAATAAAACTTGGAAAAACAAAGGGTTAAAACAAAATTGCTAGGAGGGGCACTTTTTGTTGGAAATTCCTTGAAGAATCGAAGTTTTTAAGTACCTACTTGAGTGTAGACATCCTGTATACCATCCTGTAGGTACCAAGTCTGGCTAAAAATCATCCGAATGAAAAATTTAGATTAAATCTAAAAATCGAAATTTTCGTGATTTGAAAATGTTGAAAAAGGAGGTTATTTCCTACAAATTGGTACCCTTAGATTTTTTTGGCAGCATCAAACTTCTTTAACTATCGGAGACCCATGGGAATTTCCTGATCTTTGTAGTGCGGGATTGAGGAGCAGTTGCATATTCAAGAACAGTCCTCAGGAAATACTTTGAATAATTTGGGTTCGAAGTAAGAATTTGTATCTCGAGTTTTCCCAACCGACTGTACTTTTTCCATATATTTATATTACACAAATTCATGATACTCTATGATTTACGTTAAATCTAGGAACCGATGTACAGGCGCTACCAAGTCTCCATTGTATACGAACCAATCGCGTAGAACAATACAGATGGAAACCTCGCGGGTTTTGAAAGGACGAACAAAAGGAGCGTGAAACGGACATTAATGGAATCTCCCGACGATCAAATCCGTTTCGGCACAAAGCTAATGGGCTCTTGAGGATGAAGATGGGCTGGCGCCGCAACTCATTTCTCGGGGAGGTCCATCACAGGAAGTCGCGTAATCAATATCACACCTTCTAAATCACTTCTAGATGGGACGAATGAAGAGACCACCCCACGCTGAAGAGGATGATATTGTCGGAAACTGAAGAGTGAAAGTATCAATGAGAGGTGTCATTCGACAAAGAAAAATTACCACAATATCTTCATGTGAAATTTTAATTTATTTGTTAACTGAGAAAATTACTTGAAACCGTAAGTATCAGTATCGATGAACAGTGTTTTCCATCCAATAGACCAATATCATAATATGAAGAATGGTTACCGTCATACCTACAGTGCTCAGAGGACAAGCGATTAAGTACGGTCAAAGTAACCAAACCATTAACTTCTCCGGCCATAGATTCATTATCGTCTAGGATCAAATGTATTTTCCCTCAGTAAACAGTTGGAAAGAGCGATTTCACTCCAGTAAAGAGCATTCAGTGATAAATAATTGATAATTTACACGTTACCAAAATTAAGAGTTAGAGTTAATATAAGGAATTAGTGCACCAACATGGCCCGAGGTTTATAAATCTCTGAAGAACTTCCGCATCTAATAGGTAGGCAATCGTGCCCAATTACAGGTTCTGCAATAAACGGTGCTCCAATCCATTCATTGGGAATCAGTGGAGGGAAAAATGAAGTACCCAGGAGCAGACGAACGGCATTTCGGTGAGTGATACGCATGTTCTGATATCTGTTTCAGAAGGGTATCTACCGATGTGCATTGCCCTCTAGTACCTTCTAACACGACATCAAACTGTACAAGCACAATAGTGATCAGTAGTCTACAGTCATTTCAGGATACAAGGGTGGTACACGGGGTGATTTGACATCTTATCAAGACGGTACCTTAATACTGAACTGCAAGTATCAACATTTAAACTAGTAGGTACCTACTCTTACTTTTCAATCCTTATATGAGTCAAAAATGTTTACAAGGGTCACCTCAGAATGGTGGTAGATAGTGGTTGAGGAACTAACATCTTCGATCATACACGCTTAGAGGGGTTAAGTGAATGCAGTCTACCAATGCAGTCCAGTGAACGGTATATAACCAATAATGAGTACCCACATGAGTGACATCTCAGGATGGTAGTACACTGGGTGGTTTGAAAAAGCAGGTTCAATTTGACATCTATAAGAAAGTACCTTGCATTCTACAATAGTGATCAGTATATCAACTAATAGATACCTACTCTTAGGGTTAAATCTTTATGAGCCTCCAATAATATTCTTACAAGGATCATTTCAGGATGGTGATAAATGGAGCTATTTTAAGGAAAATACGCAATCGGAAATCTGTTCGATAGAAGTGCCACAGCAATGCATTAATCAGTATAGCAACTATCAGGTACACCTACTCTCAGGATCCTATCTCGTGAATTTGCTATGGATGTCAACCCAGAATAAGTCCACGCGTAATACTAGTCGGAACAATGTAAAGCCATTGCATATATGCACCAGATAAATTGTCAATGCCGTACATATTATATGCCGATTGAGTATGGTATACATAACCCACGGAATAAGTAGGTACTCACCAAGGAGTCGTACTCGGACTAGGTTCGAATATAAATGTCGATCGAAGGATTTCATGAAACTATAAAATCATCTCTCTGGGTTGAGTCAGCCTTACATAAAAATTATTCATAACAAAGATGAGAGGCAGTTAGTCACATTTCGTTCAACAATACAGATTTTCAATCAAATTTCAGATATTGAATTTGTACATTCGGATCAAACCGATGTAATAGGATGGAGTAGGAAACTCAGTCGGTCGCCGTTCGTTTTTAGTATTTAGCGAAATTGAAGGCGCAAAAACTTGAAAGTTATACCTAAATTTGAAATTTTTAAGGATTTTTGAAATTCATTAGTGCAGGGCCCTAGGGAATTGAAAAACTTAAATATTGCCGCCGGAATCATCAAAATTGAACAATAATTGCCAAAGAAAAATGGAAAAAAACTACTGAATAAACGGGTTTTCCTAAGTTTTTTTTCCCATATTTCTCTGGCAATTATTGTTCGATTTTCATGATTCCAGCGGCAATCTTTCAGTTTTTCGATTCCCAAGGCCCATGCACTAATGAATTTCTAAAATCCTTGAAAATTTCAAGTTTAGCTACATTATATGGAAAAACATAACTGAATTAACGGGTTTTCCCATTTTTCTGAGGCAATTATTGTTCGATTTTGATGATAATGAGTTTCTAAAATCCTTTAAAATTTCAAATTTCGGTACATCTTTTCAAGTTTTTGCGCCTTCAATTTCGTGAAATACTGACCCAGAACTAGGAACGAACGGCGACCGATTGAGACCCCCTTAACCACAGCTATCCTTCATTATAGTCCCGATTTTTCAATAATTGGAATTCAAAAGAGGAAAGCTTAGAGAATTTTCGTGTTTGAACTCGTGTTACGTTCAACGTGAATTGGAGATTCAGCAACATGGATGTGCAAAGAATAGGCTGTTCGATAATAATAAGTTGTTCGATTTTAGTGACCTAAAATTAGAAGGTCGCTCAAATTCAAGATTATTGGTGAACAAGATCCCTGAATTAAGGAGATAATAAAACGCTTTTGTTGACCTATACGATGATAGGCTGTGAGTGAAAACTAGTGCCGCAACTTCTCGACTGATGGCGTCGCATCCTCCACTCTTCACGAAGAAGTGCTGAATTTCAAGGGCAACGACTACAAGTTTCAGGTCGTACGTGGCAAATGCCAACTCAACTGAAACTCCCAATTGAACGAAAGGGAAGATATTTTACGAGTACCTAGTACTACAATTCTGGACAATATATCCTTGCCAGTTCCCAGTTGTTCTATATACGATCTATCTATGTAAATGATATGCGCGTTCGAATAATGGAGAACCGTTCAAAGCGTTCGAAGCACTCGATTAGTATTCTCGCCAGATCGGCAAAGTGGGAAGACCGTTGAAATACGTCCCAACTTTTGAATGGTTTTGACCTAGAAAACGTTCGCTGGCACGGACTATCGATAGACATTAACAGGTCGAGGACTCGTAGTGCAACGGTTAAGTACTAATTTTAACAGAATTTAAGCCCTCCTGTCCTAAAAAAATTGAAAGATGGGAGAAAAGAAGAAAGGATAAAGAAAGAAACAAGTAACATAAGAGTGAACGTGGGAAAAAGGAGAAAATAAGAGGAGAGAATGATTAGGTCTATAAATTTAGGTTCAATATCGAAAATAATTCGAATTTAATTGAATAAAAAAGAGAAAACATTCAGTGTTTCAAATTTAAAGGTATTAAACGTAATTCCAGCAATGGAATGAAAAATGTAGCAATTTCTTTGGGAATTCACTGAAAATACATAAATAGGTACTGTTGAAGTTTGAATAAACCAACGTCATTTCTACCATGTTTTTGCAAACTATCGAAGAAACAAAGTAGGAAACGGTAGACACAATACGAGACGACCTGCCGAAACCACTAAAATACGAGGGGACAAGGCGAAGAAGGAAACAGCCGGCGGGAAGTCAGCTGGTGTCTGCTGCCCACCACAGGTAGAGTTTTACCTTCTCTTAGCAGGGTTGACGCCCGTCTGAACGAGTTTTATCATCTGAAAGAGAGGAAGGTTTTTTTGAAACCCTACAGGTGACATCCTATTAGGCCTCTTCTGCCGCCCACAAAAACGCGTGGGTGACCAACAACATTGTCACACTGCTACTATCACTACGGACGAAGCTTCAAAGAATTCAAGATTGATCACAAGTAAGATAATGATCGTAATAACAGGTGAACTATAAACAAGAGGAATGGGCGATACTATCAAGAAGTCACGACAGTCTTTAATTCAAAATGCTTCCCCTAAAATACATATTTTTTTGGTACCGGTTAAAATGATTTAGCATATGGAGGACGGTCAAATAAAGATGGTAAAAGAACTTGGTTGTTGAGGAGTTTATCGCTGTTCGATCGCTGTTATCTGTTCATCCATGGTGGATGGAGATATAACAAGTTCATAAACGTTTAGTGCTATTATAAGGGAAATTAAATACCTACAAGCACGATCGTCAAGACCATAAATGATTTTGTTAATTTAATATTCCCACTTACTCGTCTAATAGATTCACCAACATAATATCACAAAGCAGCTATTTACATTTAAAACATCTTCATGGTCTGGACGTAATGCATTTAATTAATAAATAAACAACTTATTCGAACATGTAAGACAAAATCTCACAATAAGTGAAAAAGCTATGCGTCCAACAGGGAGATGTTTCTTTCTCGAAGTGGAAGTCTTACAGTGTATGTGGAATTCATAAGGTCGATAAGATGGATTCGACCAGAATGGTTACCCTTCACTCTCGAAATTCTTAATTACTTCATTCCAGTAGAATACTGTGGATCCCAAAGGAGAATCCCTGAAGCAAAGAATAAGTACTAAGTATGAAAGAGCTAAGTTGGCTGCCTGAGAAACGAGGTGGCTATTCAGTCTCAAATAAATAGACGGACTAAAAGAGCGTCGACCTAAGAATCACTCCTAGCGAGCCTAGACGACAAAGAACCGAGGCTGGACGTGTTTCGCGCTTCAGCATCTACTCGAGTCCTAGGTGGGGTCCATTACCGGACTCCGCTCGTAGGCTCACAAAGCGTATTTATCATTCGCAACACAAAGGTCTCCCTCTCAGAGTGGCTTAGTAAAAGGTGGTGAGATCACGCCCACCTTTTTTCCATGGAAGCGGTTTCAGACTACGGGAGCAAGTTTTACATGTCAATGGGCCGACAAAATAGTTGCAACTCGCGAACGTTTCCGTTCTCTTCGGCAAATATGATCAAGGGATGTGTGAGAGGAATCAAATGCCAAGTAAAACCAAGTAATAAGTAGAAGTATCAGCACAGAAGTATGCAGTATCACACAGAAGTATATGCCAAGTATCAGCACACAAGTAGAAATTAGTTGATTGAACTTCTTAGACGACATAAATGTATGGAAAAATCATCATACTAGAAATGTGAGGAGTGTAAAATTAATGATACATCCACAATTCAATTCCACCAATCAGTTCTGCGCACAGAATACTGCTAGAAGAAATTCTTGTTGAACAAGTTGGCAGGGTTGATCGAAACATAATATAAGCTTTATCTTTCATTGGATACCGTAAAATATTTCCAGATCCAGATTGTAGATTGTTTCCGAGAAATAACATACACATCAAATGACAGGTGAAGAACTGGATACTTTCTGACAATAATACTATCCACACCAATGCCATCAACAAACGAGACTGAAGAACTCACCTCAAGCCCATCAGAAAGGTACAGGAAAATGTTGTCGAGAAAATTTCAAGTTGGAAAGCAGTGAAGTTCAACAGCTTGATTCCAGGAATTGACGGCTAGACAATTTTCTACTACTAGGAAATTGAGGTGAGTTGCAAGTAAGTGCTGTTTTAAAAAATCAATCTACCAGTGATCAGGAATATGAATACGGCGGTCACCTCATGCGCTGGCATGCTAAAATACAATAACTCGATTTGCAGGACGAAATAATAACGTCATCAATTACCATCCTTCCTCAGAAAGAGTGACATTTCGTAACCTTACTCGCTTGAAACTTGACGACTTCGGCGTATCCCATATTGCTTTTTAGGGAATAGAAAGTAGATGGTACCACGATTTGCCTAAGAGGCCCTGGCGGGGGTGGGGAGCACAACACATCACTCGCTCAGCTTTCTCTCGGGCGGGAAGCGGTGCATCGCAATAGCTCCTTCCTTTTCTGGGACCTCTGAGGAACGCCCTCCCTGGAAGGTTTGTCTTTAATTAACGAGGAAGAGAAGTGCACAAGGATTTTTACAGCTGTGAGGTGCGGCCGTGTGACGGTCTCACGGGCTTGATAACACCTGGTTATGGGAATGCGGGCAATATACTCGTAAAGATGGAAACCTCATACTTCAATTCGGTTAGCCAACTAACTGCATCTCGTATCACATGCTTAGACAGCTGACTTTGTTATCCCAAAATGCAATACATAATATATACGAGCACGCGGATATACATCTGCTCATGAATTATACGTCAAGCATATTTACTTTTGTGAGGGAGAGAATGAATTGACTAAAATCCTCGTTGCTCGAACTTCAGATATTGATTCCATCCAGTAGTCCCCGAATTTTGAATGAATAGAAGAACGGTGGCTTCAGATCCCACACAATAGATGATCTTACTACCCCTTGGTTACTTCCAGTGGTACTTTACCCAATTTCAGCGATCAATGGTAGAGAAGTCTTATCGCTCGTACAGCTGAACTGTCTTTTCTAGTCTTTTGGGGGTCCTCAAGAGGCTGTTTCTCATTTTTACACTGATATAAATAGAAGAGAAGTTTTGCAAGAGAGGGGCTGTATCGCTCACACACACACACGCACGTCTAATGCTTCCAGTAGCTACCAAAAATACTGTACTACAACAAATTTCAGCACTCTAGAAGTAGTTTCATCCATAGTGCTTGAGAGCTGGGATCAAACCCTGGTTATATTAGGAAACGTGACCAAAAAATGAATGACATTTACTTTGGGTTGACCACAGGAATTAGACATATTCATTCAGTGTAATGGCAAATTTACTATAAAACTGCAAAACACACTTACGTATGAAGAAATTCACACCGAAACACAACACGTGAGAGAAAATTCCGATTTTGGAGGAACCAAATTTTCCATTGATCACGATAGATGAGGACCTCAAGCTAATCAGCGACACCAAATCTGTGCTTTTATGAGTCTTTGTTACTAAGATATTATTTTAGTTTTGGGTGTAGATAGGATGTTTTGATCTTCAATGCAACAAAACAATCACAACTAAAGGGAAAAAACGCAACTTGCAAAACAATATTTCAAGAAGATTTTGTGCGTAAGCAACCTAGAATTCCACCGGAAGGACGAAAGTTGAGGAGTGGCTCTTGAAACAAAGGCTTTCACCCTTTCTCGCAAATAACTCCTAGCAGCTACAGGGCGAACCGACTGAAACGTGATGTCAACCGCACCGGAATGGAGCGAAAGACCTTGAGACGTTGGGAAACTCAATCCCCCGTGGCGAATTACTTCTTGAAACACAATACCTACCCGTAGTTAGCTGCAGGTAATGCTAGGACGAACCAACGAGTAAGCACCTAAACATATCCTTAACTACCAAACAAATGGGATTGTGGAGTCGGAAAAATGACTAAATAAGTATACTCCGTAAACAACGTCATTTCGATAAAGTTGCGCATTCGCTATACCTATTGCTGGTCCATTGTGATGGATGGGGGTCTCAGTCAGTCGCCGTTCGTTCCTCGTTCCAGGGTATTATTTCCCTAAATTACCGGCGCTCAAAATTTAAAAATTGTACCAAAATTTGAAATTTCCAAGGATTTTTTAAATTTATTAGTGCATTAGCCCAGGGAATTGAAAACTAAAATATTGTCGTTGTATCATCCAAATCAAACAATAATTGCCGCCGAAAAATGGGAAAAACTTGACTGAAAGAACCGTTTTTACCATTTTTCGCCGGCAATCATTGTTCGATTTTTATGATTCAAGCGGGAATATTTTAGTTTTTCAATTCCCTAGACCAGCGGTTCCCAACTAAATTTTTCCAAGGACCCCTTCATCAATGACGAGGACCCCCACTATCTAAAGTTACCTAAAAAGAGCCAAAATATGTGAAAAAATAAATCAAACTGATGCTAAAAAACTTAGGATTTATTCGTGAAAATACAGAGATTTTTCAAGGTTCAAGAGACGCCGACAAGTTGGGTTCAAGAGATACTAGCAAGTTCGATTCGAGAGTCACTGACTTATTAACTTTAACATCGAAAGCATTTTCTCGTTCTTCGTCTGTATGCCTAGGCCGTTTTAACGATCCAAATGTTAACCAACGGTCCATAACGTACTCGTAATTAACTTTCCGTAAAAACAAAGCTTTTCAATCACTAAAATGTTGCACAAAATCACACATGTAAACAACTCGGCCAGGGACCGCACTAGCACTAGCAAACTCCACTAGCACTAACTTGTCTCCAGTACTCTGTGAGCACTAGCAATAAATAACTAACATTGTAGCAATAACTGACATCTCTGAAATACATAAAGCAAAACTAGAGTGTGCTAGCGTTAGTTGTCATATGAAGCCAGACGCAGAAGTCAACGTTCAGAAGCTGCAAATATATATTTAATTTGTATATCCTAAGGACCCCTTAGCCATACCTCGCGGACCCCCGGGGGTCCGTGGACCACCAGTTGGGAATCGCTGCCCTAGGCTGATGCACTAATGAATTTCATAAACCCTTGAAATTTTCAAATTTAGGTACAACTTATAGAGTTTGAGCGCCGGTAATTTGGGGAAATACTAACCAGGAACGAGGACCGAACGGCAACTGACTGAGACAACCTTATGGACATTAATTGTTTGGTGAGTTTGATTGTGAATGACCTGGGCATTTGAACATATAATTTCTATGAGCGATATCAAGCGGCAGTGCTAGAAAGAAGAGTAAAATGTCACATTACATGAACACAAATAATAACATGGTGATCCAAGCACCAGAATAAATCGCACTAAACAAAACCTGGCCAAAATTGGGCCCTTGTGGCTATCAAAACTTATATTCAGTTGGAAAAACTGGATGAAGGAGTTTGAAAATGGAAGACCCCAAATAATGAGTGAGAAGTTTTTCCGAAAAGCTTTCTATGTGAGTACAAAACATTAAGGCCAATCATCCCCGATTTTAATAAGATTTTTTTTCACCAGATGGCAGCACCGGCGATTGTAGCAAAAGGGGCAGTCGTAGTTCCAGTTTCTCTCTCCACCAGTTCAAGCGATTTTCATTTTGAAAACGGGAATGTACTCATTATTAGTTTCCAAATGGCGCTCTGCCAAAATTTTCAAAATAGGTAAAATTGTAATTTCAATTTTATTCAGAATTTTAAAGTTCAAATTTTGAAAATCATTTCACATTTTTCAAAATCTGCGGTTATAGCGCCAAACCTCTAACTCACCTGAGTACGAGAATATTTTTTTTTTGAAATTTATTGAATATATTGGTCGTAAAGCGTCTGCGGTGAAGAACAAAGGAATTTCTAAGAAGGGGGAGGTTATTAGCAGCTGGGCCCCCTACGCCTCTGGACTCTAGACTTGTTGTCACCTTCCCCTCTGCAACCCTCGCAACACGGACCCCGATTTTTGTTAGTTCTTTCTGATTACGATTTTGTGACCAAGTCTGCTCGTTTCTTCGCTCTGAATTTCCTCTCACATTGATTGAATTTTGGAACTTCCTGAATAATTTTGGTGTAGGTATGTCAGTTCGTCTGACGGTAATCAGAAGCCTACCTACCTTTTCATGTTATAACTATTTATCTGCGTACTTATTTCCTTCCTACTTGCGAAACTACGAGAATAAATAAAATTGAGATAATAATAATGAAAATACTTTTAAAATAATAATAATAAATAATAATAGAAATAATAAAATAAACTACGAGAATAATAAAAATTGTTTATATTACCAAAAAACGCTGCAAATTATTACACAACGGTTTATTATTTTTATATAGATCACTCGTCTACAAAATCACCAACCATCCAATATGAAAAGAAAAAGAAAGAAAAAAAAATTCAAAAAAAATCACAAAAATCAAAAAAAAAATCAAAATCACCAACCATCGATCGCATTTCGGTCAGCTCTAATTTGAACGGAGATTAGGCCTCTTTTGCGATTCACACTCGTGTTTTGATTTATATATATATATTTCAATATAAACCCTTAAATTTTCGTAGGGAGCGAACGGTTTGTCCTACAGAGCTCCGCGTGGTCTCAAAAAATTCTAAAAATTCTATAGAATCTTAAATTGAAGGAAAAACAATACCTTTATATCGAAATTTTTTGAGTTAGGGCGTTTTCAAAATTTCAAAATTGATTTTGGAACCCTTAGGCTAGGAACACACGGGGCGCCGTAGGGCGCCGACGCTTGCGTCAGCGTCTTTTGTCGCCCAAACCCCACGCGCACACACGAGGCGTCTTTTTTCTCAGTTTGACGCCTGCATTCACCATGGAAATAGAGAAAGCTGTGGCAATGTTTATTCTCTATCGCAGGCTCAGAAAGAAGAAACACCGACTCATGTGGATTCACCCCATAATTTCTTTGCGAAATCAGAGTGGAGTTTTTTACACCCTTCATTCGGAGTTGAGGGAGGACAATGAAAAATTTAAAAACTATTTCCGTATGTCGCAGTGAATGAACCCGCATACTTCCTGCCAAGCTTTCCCTGTCAAGTTCCGATCTTTGTAGTCAGTGAGGGTCTTGTCCCAAATGGACGGCCTTTCCTGAACCGCCGAAATCAATAAATCCATGTCACAACTCATTTTTGACGAACGAACAAACAAAGCACGCACTAAGCACAACCTCAAAACGTCTACCTTTGAGCGTCACGAAGGGAGTGGGGACGCCTCGTGTGTGCGCTCTGATGCTGTGGCTCACATTTTAACACGGCTCCCACGACGCTCACTCTAGCGCCGTGAGCGTCGGAGTCAAGGTGCAGCGTCGTGGATTCTCCGACTCTTGCGGATAAAAATCGCCGACGCTCCGTGTGTGCGCTCTGATACAATCCAATGCATTTTAGCTTGAGAGGTGGAGTTGAAAAAGACGCTGACGCAAGCGTCGGCGCCCTACGGCGCCCCGTGTGTTCCTAGCCTTAGGAGTGACCTACATCAACCAAAAGCTTCGGGGCACAACTAGACCCCAAATGGAGCCTACATACCAAATTTCATCAAAATCGGTCAATGCTAAGTGGCAAAAGTGCCGCGTACGGCGGACGGACGGCCAAATTTTTATTCGATTTTTGGATTCTACGTACCTTGAAACGTAAACAATCAAATTTTGAGGGGGTGCTAAAATTTTTTTTTTCTTGGTCGATTCCAAAGGTTCATTATTGAAAATAATAAACCAAAAGAACATATTTTGATTGGAGATTGATGTTAGGTAAGTAAGATACTTCCTTTAGGTAGGTACCTTCCTCCTAAAATCAAGGTGACTAACACTGGCATTTCCCTTGGAAATATTCTATGAAACTTTTACTCGTAATCTTAGCCGTACCAACACAGAATATAAAATTAGATGTTTCTCGTAAAGGCCATGACTTCCACATTTTCTATCCGATTTCGACGAAATTTTCGGGGAATATGCGGATTAGGTTGTAGATGGTCCCCAATGAAAATCAAGGCCTTAAAATCGACAGTAGCCTCTGCGCATGCGCAATCCTTGTAACAGCCGTAACACTTACATTTTTCATCCGACTTTGATGAAATTTTCTAGGATTGTTCAGATTGGCGTGTAGATGGTCCCCTATGAGGGTATTGCAAGGTACTTTGAGATTGATGTTTTCAGAACTATGCGTCGAATCATCTATAAAATCGGGTTATGGATACGAGGAAGCCCCATGTGCAACACCCACTAGGCAGACGTTTTTTCCTCGAATTCGGTGAAATCTTCAGAGAATGTGCGGTTCGACGTGTAGACGGTCCCATATTAGGGTAGTTCAATGTACTTAGAGATTGATGTTTTGAGATAAGCTACATAAATTTTTATCATCGGACCAATACAATCGGGAAGCATACGAGAAAGCTATGCGCCACACCCACTTGGCAGACGATTGTAATTTGAATTTGTTACGACAACGAAATGTTCATCATTTGGCAACAAGTGGTAATTTTTGACCTGTTGCGAATTAAAATAAAATTTACTTTCTTGCTCGAAACTGAAAAAAGTGGAGAGAATTTTCTAAAAGATAGAAAATTCTAGAAAGAGAAAATAGAACACCGACGCTGCAATCCCGATTTTCAAATCATAAAATTCTGTAGTTTTTTTAAATACTTCGATTGAGCGCTATAAGCTCACTTTTCCAAATTAACACTTGTATCATCACGAAAAAAAATGTAGTTGAAAATTTTTTTGATTTGGACGAAGAGGTCTAGATGCATTTCCCATTATTATGGATCATAAACTTCGACGCTTATAGCTAATACAAGAAAACATAATAAATTACAGGAAAGAAAGTAGTCAAAAATAGCACTATCAACTGTAAGAACTATCACTGGGTTATTCAGAGATACCTTGAGCGAAAAAAGTAGATTATGAAAAAAGGCAATTCATCAAGAAACATTTCGAGTCTGGTGATTCTTCCAAGTAGGTACCACCCGCCCGACCACCCCATGTTGTTGTCAACGCACCTGATTGACTTCTGACCCCGAATTCTTCCGTGTTTGGGTCTCTGAAAGCCCTCGCATTCCTCGCCTGCCTTCGATTTTTTTGAAGTCGAAGCATTCGCCGCCTCGACGCTTTACGATCGCGCTGCACACACTATCTTCAAAATTGCAATTTTTATATATTCTCACTTAATTGCCATTGTGCGCTATTATCCCAGTTTTTCGAAAAAATTATCCTAAAAGCCCAAAATAAATCTTTCAAAAATTTAAAATGTCAAAAAATGTACAATTTCAAAAAATTAACAAACATTAAGGGTTGAGCGCCATTCTCATGTGTATTCTGAGTACAATAAAACTTTCAGATTGAAAATTGGATGAATAGGCGAGGAGAAAAACGTGAACTACGTTTGAGTTCATTTTGAAGCGCAACGTGGTGGCTGTTTCTGGAACTATTCCCGGGATGATTGGCCTTAAAGAGAAACAAGGACGATAACTTGGTCATAAGGAAAAACATTTTAAAAGCTCTTATTTCAATAAACCTTCAGGGCTTACATTATTACTTAATACGCTGCCCATATTCAAAATGATTATTTCCCATACACCAAGACCGAAACGAGAAAATACATAGGTAGTAATAATTAGAGTTGTTAGAGAGTTTTTGTGAGTTTATGGATATCAATTCAGAATTGAGATCAGGTTTCCCAAAGTTTTTTGGGTAAAACAGTACACTGAAATTAGCAGGCGTTCGTGTTGAGATCATCTTATTTTGGAAGGTAGGAGTAGAGAGACAATAGAACCTGACGATTCAAACTAGTAGAACAGGTCTTTCCAAAGTCCAAATATATATGAATCCAAAGAAGAATTCGTATAAATTTTTGAACTTTCATAAACTCATAATGTTCCTTTTTTTCCACTTATCATTCAGTAGGTGGGACATGATGTCCAGAAATGGAAACCAGCGACCTATTAGTTATCAGTCAAACGATGGATCCGAAGCTAGTTGAAGCATAACAAAGTCTACAGTCTATGAGATGAGAAGCTTTCACCCGGTCACGGTCGAGCCGCATAGAAGCACAACCTATTCCGTGTAAAAGACTACAATTTTTATGGCTTTCTAGCGGTACTTCGAATACAAGAATTTTTTCATCAAGGTTACTCACATTCTCATTCTTTGTACAGTACAGAAAGACATCAGGTACCTTGAAGACAAGAGCAACCATGGGCCAGTTTCATCTGACTACTAACTACTAGTACTACACTAAAATCAATCATTGTTTTAACAAATCGTAGATTTGAATCATCGATCAATAAAAAATGGTTTCGTCAATTTACGATTTCTTTCTTTTTATAAAACGTTGTTTTGATGAAACGATGATTCAAATTTCAAACGTAAATTCAATGGCATCATGAAGGTATTTTTGGTTTGGTTATGTGCACATTACTACGCCCTAGTTTCACCAGCCATACCCTACATGATTCGCAAATACGAAACGTGCAACTTCGTCATTGTCGTTTTCTAGTTGTTAAATACAGGATTTTAGAAACCATTTTTACCCGTGCATTGTTCGGGACATTTTTTGTTTGCCTGTTTGTATAAGAACCGAAGGCCTAGTGCCAAAAGGCTCTACTGATCATCACCAAAGTTGGTACTTGTAAACAGTACAGGTAATAGGCTATTCAAACATTGTGGAATAGAAGGTAGGATGTAGATAGATATGAAAACTGCATGGTGGCAAATAGTTTATAGATGATAATTGTAACGAACCTAATTAACACTCCAGTGGCTGATTCAACAGAATCAGCTGTTACCTAGCAACGGTTGAAAAATGTTGTATTGATCGAGAATCTCGATTCGAGATTTGAATTAGATTGGAGTTTGAATCGAATCATGCTTTCTTTTCATTCTATGAATTTATATTCTTTATTATCCTTATTTTAACCAACAATAGTGTGTTACACCCAAAAACGAAACCGTCCATCAATGAGGGCGACCAGATTCTAGTGCGAGCTGGAAATGATGACAAAACACCCATTGTCAAGGGTCCGTACATCGTCAAGAAAGCAATACTTATGAACGGCTATCCAAAGGCAATATACTACGAAGATGGCGCAGGAAAGGACCAAGCAGCAGTAATCAAGAATGTATTGAAATATTTCCCAAGAATCACTGGTATTCTCCAAGTCGGGGGGAGTGTAACGAACCTAATTAACACTCCAGTGGCTGATTCAACAGAATCCTAGCAACGGTTGAAAAATGTTGTATTGATCGAGATTTGAATTAGATTGGAGTTTGAATCGAATCATGCTTTCTTTTCATTCTATGAATTTATATTCTTTATTATCCTTATTGTAACCAACAATAGTGTGTTACACCCAAAAACGAAACCGTCCATCAATGAGGGCGACCAGATTCTAGTGCGAGCTGGAAATGATGACAAAACACCCATTGTCAAGGGTCCGTACATCGTCAAGAAAGCAATACTTATGAACGGCTATCCAAAGGCAATATACTACGAAGATGGCGCAGGAAAGGACCAAGCAGCAGTAATCAAGAATGTATTGAAATATTTCCCAAGAATCACTGGTATTCTCCAAGTCGGGGGGAGTGTAACGAACCTAATTAACACTCCAGTGGCTGATTCAACAGAATCCTAGCAACGGTTGAAAAATGTTGTATTGATCGAGATTTGAATTAGATTGGAGTTTGAATCGAATCATGCTTTCTTTTCATTCTATGAATTTATATTCTTTATTATCCTTATTGTAACCAACGATAGTGTGTTACAATAATCCATAAAGTAACAAGAAACTTTCAAAAATTGCCAAATATCATGGGTACATGGGAACAGAAATTGGTCTCATTCGACTCAGAAGGAAGATGTTTTTGGAGCAAAACCTTTATTTTGAGCCATTGTGCATAGGTACGTGTAGGTACCTTTCATGCTTTTGCTTCTACTCCACCTAAAATAGGCCTACTTACTTCTTTAAATGAATTAGATCGTGTTAATTAACTTCCAGTGTAACAAGCCTCTTTGGGAGGCACGAATGTAGGTATACAATACGATATGTGCGTAGTGTACTGTACGAGGATACGCTCTGTATTTAGCTGGAGTATGATGCCACAGCTGGGAAATCTAACCTGTGAGCCACAGGCACTGTAACCTTATTAGCTCTAGGTGTATGGATCATCGAGTTAAAACAGATGACTTGGAAGAAAACGAAAACAAGAGGGTCAGACGGTGGTTATCTAACGCGTAGGTTCGGTAGGTGAGGTGAAGCTGTACAACGGAAAGTGGTGTCTCATCATTCTTCATTTTTGTAAACAGATAATACCAGAGTTCTTATGGCTATTACAACACGGTCTGTGACGCTTTCACTTTGATCCGAGATCAACGTTTGGCTTGTACATACCCCACGTGATATTTGAAAAAGGGCGAATGGTGGTAGGTAGTTGGAAGTTATGCGGCTAGCTGTGCTAGACTAAGAAACTGTCTCCTAAAATACGTAACCGGTCGATAAGCAAGCAAACGAAGCCCCTCATAATTGGATCGAACAGAATGACATTTCGTGTCATATTTTGCCTCACAGTGTCTCAAACCAGCCGGGTTAATTTTGAGTGCGTGAAGGCACCAAACATCACACTTCAATATTTGAATACATATTTCAATAACACCTGCGTATTGCCCATATTAGGAACAATCTGCGAAACCTTCGGTACAAACTAGCATAAATTATACGCCAAGATTCTAATAATATGTCTCCCATATTATAATTGCTGATATTATTATAGAGTTATCTACCAGGATGTCCTGGTCATCTTTTGATGTCCACTTTTGAGTGGATTTGGTAACATGGTGAAGTGCCACGTCAGATAGTCATAGAAATAATGAGGAGCAAGTCGAAGACAAAAAAGATGAAATTGGCATCAGTTCCTCAAACTACCCTCCGAGAAGTTCGTGAAAGAAGATGAATATTAAAATTTAAATCAATTCTGTAGTAAGCATTTGCAGAAGAAGAGGAAGAAGACCGGATTTTATACAAGTTCCACATCTTCTCATCAAAAACAATTCATCAAGAAGCGGGTTTGCAGAGACTTGGCTCCACTCTGATTCCACTCCAGGAATCGTTCGGGAAAAAAACGCGGAATCCAGAAAATCAGGAATATTTGAATTCCTCGCAAACACCAATCCGTATTATAGGCTCATTGAAATGCTAACGTGTTTTGGCCGAAGATGGAAGAAATTGTTATCGACTTGCCTCGACGGCATGGGCACACCACCAGTAGAAATCGAATTTTTATAAAACGAAGACGTTTATAAACAAATTAACGAGCGTAGGACGGTGGACTTGCGGTTGGTTCGCTATTTTGCTTCTCGAACTCGGCAGCCTTCCAAGCTTCCCATACGATAACGGTTCCAACACGCATTCCTGGACCAGGTTGGGTTCCCCAGGTCCGGCTGACCGCATCCTCTCCAGGACTGGCCTCTCCATCCAGAAATATAATGCAGCAACCGCGAATAGAGTTCAAGTGATGTTATCTGCGGTCTAGAAGGAAGGTACCCACTCAAGGTAATTATTACGTTCTAATTTGATTCGGGCGCAGGGAAGAAAAGGATGCCGTTAGATAGGTTCCTAATGTAGATCGACAACGCCGAACCTGACCGTGACTGGGTCATTCATGTGGTGAGTATGGCTGATGTCAAGAAAAGCCCCATCCTCAGTGAATGAGATGAGCGAAATACCAGTACATAAACCGATGTTTTTTTTAAATTCATATTCTCAAAGAAAATTTTTACGAAGATTCCAAATATACCGTAAAGAATTTTAGACCAAAAACACATCAATTTAATTGAAGAATGGTCGCTGGTGCGTCAAGATAAATCCCTCAAAATCCATTCGTCGAGTTCAGATACCGCCAAAACGTGGCCCACCATCACTTCTGAATCATAAGTTCTGAACGGGACACACGAAGACCATTTGGAACTGATACTTGACAAAAAACTTATCTAGCACGAGCAGTTGACCAATCCCATCAAGAAAGTTTCAATGAGGATGCACATCCTCTGCCTCTGTCGTGATATATCACTGATAAGGTCTATCTGGCAATATGGTACATGCCAGATAGACCACGAAATAAAAAATTATTATTTTTTTCAATTTTTGGCTGTCTACGGACAGTTTTGGTCAGCCAAGAAAAAAAGTTTCAGAATTGAATCTTTCGGTTAATAAAGAAAGCACCTTGGGATGTTAAAACTCAATCCTCCACTCAGATCTGGTTATAACAATAGTAACAGAAGTCGCCTCTTTGCCTCACTTCAAATTCACCTTAATGTGAAACTTCAACAACTATTGGACAACCAACTACACAGTCGTGACCAAAGGAGGCTAAAAAGAAGAAAAACCATTGATCTGACAACTTCCTGAACAAGACCAATGACTCATTCATTATTCCTACTGAGTAATCGTTACCAGTTGTTCGTTGTATTGTTAAAAATTGCCGTTACTTATTCATTATTCGAATATTGTTACAAATCATTATGGTATTATATCCTTTGGGGAGCGTATCGATATCTAACAACCTCTCTCTATTCTAAATCTGTCTACTAACCAACAAGATGTGAGTAAAACTGGAATACACATTGTACAAACAAAGTTGGACACATTCAGTAGGTACCCACTCGAATATTATTGAGTTTTTATGTTTTTGGTTACTGCGTATTATATTTCACTGGTACTCAAAAAATAATTTTCAGCCATTTTTGGATAAAATTTAATTTATGGGGTTTTATTACAGTAATCATTTCATCTGAAATAATGATAGATTTGGGAATCGTTTTAGAATGTTCCAAAAGAGATTTCAATGAAAAGCATATTGTTTAGTAATGCATGCATTCCAGGGGACGTCCCATTGGATAAGCATTAGATCAGTTTAACCAGTTGTTAAGTGATAAAACTGTTTCACTCGATGTAATTTATTTATTACTTTAGGCAAGAAATACTGACCCCCCCCCCCACCATTATCCACCTTAACATTTCTAGCGGCATGGGAGCCTCGAATCTGCAGAGCATTTTAAAATCCATGATCTACGATACCCAACATGCGAATTCGAGTTACCCCCCCACCGCCACCCCAACGCCAACAATGGTGCCAGTCTGGCACCAAAGCGGAAATACGTCGTAACATTGAACTTTCAACTGTTAGTTTTGGTAGGCAGTCCGCCTAAGTTCACATCCGTATTCAAGGTGAAACACAAAAACAAAAACACGAAATAAGCGGTTTATGGCATCACGGCACCATGGTGGTACAGAGAATAATTCATGAAAATCCGGAGGTATAATGAGAATTTTTCCTCAATTTCAAAGCTTGGGTACCATTAGTAAGCAGTAAAGGAACCGAAATATTGAAAAATCGGATATTTTGTGAATATTATCCCCCACTCACCCCCTCCCCTTGCGAATTTTGGTACTCTGGTAAAATCATGTACAACTCGGAAGTTATTTGAGTCAAACAAAAAAAGAAACACGCAAATCGGTTGGAAATCGAGGCCTGGGCAGAGTTTACAAGATTATGCACGCAAACGCACGTTTTTTAAGTATTAACCCCCCCTTTCCCCCTCTTAAAAAGCAAAATCCGAAATTCCGGCGCCGTAGTGCACAACTAGATAGTATTCCGCGTCAAATGAAAAAAGAACCAGGAAAATCGTTTGAGAACTAAGGCCTGGGCAGACGACACAAGATTATGCCCAAAAACGTACGTTTTCCGAGCATTAACCCCCCCCCCCTTTCTTCCCCTTAAAAGGCAAAATTCGAAATTCCGGCGACGTAGTGCACAACTAGATAGTTTTCCGCGACGAACAAAAAAAGAACCAGGAAAATCGGTTGAGAACTAAGGCCTGTGCAGAGTACACAAGATTTTGTTACACACACACACATACACACACATATACACACACACACAGACATACACCTATGGTTTTTTTTCGTGGATTTGGATTCAGAATGGTCTAAAACGGATTACTGTGTGGTTATTTTTTTCTTCTGTTGAGTGTTGTCCTCCTTCACCCCAGATCGATCGCATAAGGACGCCCAAGTCTTACTGTGGGACGTCCTAAAAAGGTTCCAAATTTTCTACTTTTTGTAAATATTTCATTGTCTTATTGTAGTCTTATTGTCATTGCACTGGCTTAATTTTTCTTCCAAAATTATATGCACCCCGTGAATAGAGTTCGCTCTGAAGATGTACGAGTACAATAATATTATGAGAAATACGTTATGCACTTTCACGTTATAGCAATTCCTACACACGTCCAGCATTCTACAGACTGAATAGTGTTCTGTCAACTATCTGGAGCTGGACCTAAAAAATACATATTGTTCGGTAGCCTTAGTGCATTTAGGTCAACAAAGACTCAGTCAAACCACAACACCAACCTGAATATCGAAAGTTAAGTATGACAAGCACCCGCTCATAAAGCCGAGATGCCCCCATGGCCTGTGATTTGAAGAGCGTACACACAGACTTGTGGTAAGATGTCACTTGTAGTAGTGGTCTATCGAATGTCGAGCTCTGTCAGTACCTCTGGAGAGGAAAGGCTCGTAGTTTGCTGAATCTCGAGCGCCTCGTCGGGGTTTGCAGGGCTTTAGAGTAGACGAATCATTTTTTAAATTCATAAATTATTTTGCAGTGATCACGAAATAAAAAAGATTGGTGCAAATGACGAGTATCTACACTGCATGCAGATACATCTGTACGGATAAGTCTTATGATGGCAATTTAAATGAATCGAATGTAGCTTCCTGCGTTCAACAGGAGAGAAAAGGCTTTGGACCATCTGGTGAGGCCTTGGAGCTCACTCAGCTGATCAGTGACCACTCAGGCGCCTTCAGCATTCTCTATTGACCCTGCCTCCGTAACGTCAAAGGGATCTGTTGGATGACGATACTTATTTTCCTCTCACGATCATGTTGACATCTCATTTGTTACTCACGATCATATGTTAGTAAACATGTGCATAATTCAGCTTTCCGTACAGGTACATTCATATTAGGGACCATGTACCATGTTTAATAAATTGAGAGCTTTCCAATGAGTGGTGAACGATTTTTGTGGGGTGGAAAATGAGGAAGTTAGTTTTCCCTAGGAACGATTGGTTGTACGTGAAAAGCATCAGAAAAACGCTTGCATACGAGTCTGCAACACATTGAAACATTTTCATGCCCCCCCCCCCTCCCCTCCCGACACATGAACTACATCGCCTCAGCTAATCAGGGAGCTCGATTTTCGACTCAGCTGATCTGGGAGCTCGATTTTCGCCTCAGCTGATCTGGGAGCTCGATTTTCGACTCAGCTGATCTAGGAGCTCGATTTTCGACTCAGCTGATCTGGGAGCTCGATTTTCGACTCAGCTGATCTGGGAGCTCGATTTTCGACTCAGCTGATCTGGGAGCTCGATTTTCGACTCAGCTGATCTGGGAGCTCGATTTTCGACTCAGCTGATCTGGGAGCTCAATATTCGAGTCAGCTGATCTGGGAGCTAAATTTTCGACTCAGCTGATCTGGGAGCTCAATTTTCGACTCAGCTGATCTGGTAATATCAAACTGTAAAGTACCTACCTACCTAACAACTTCACTTCTGATGGTCATAATCATCATTGTGGCGACTTGGGACAAATATCGTTGCAACAAATATCGTTGCAACAAATATCGTTGCATCAAATTTCGTGACGATTTTTTTTTTATGTGCCATATGAAAGACATGAAAATGTCAAAAAAAGTTGCATGAAATCGTTGCATGAAAACGTTGCAATTTTTTGTTGCATTGTTTTGTGTGTCGAACATTTTGGAATGACCCCCAGAACTAAGACATATCCATGTCAAAAATGTCAGACAGTGACGAAGAGGAAGTGATGTCTGCACTAGCAGATTATTATGTACTGTTGAATGGTTAAGAATATGATTCATTCCCAATCCAGCAGCCTCCCAATATCAAGCTAGTACAAGGTTGCACATTTGTCACCATCACAAGGGTCCAAAAGATATCAACGCGATCTAGTGGCTCCAAGGAAACCGATATTGTGGATGACAAACTATGCACTTGAAAATTACTATCTATGTGGGGAGGTAGTTACGGTTAGGAACTTTATAACTACTTTCTACAGTGACATAAATATTTATGTCTTTCCAACGTCGTCAGCTGGAGCAAATCGTCTTGTCAACCAAGGAGTAACGGAGACATCTTGTTACAAACTAGACAAACAAATTATACTGTAGAAATCAGGCCACCAGGTATTCACGAACTTTTGATCCTAGGTACTCTTCTCATGTTTGTCCCACAATATTATTCAACAAGTAGCCACAAAATCATTGTGGCAAAGGAATCGAATTGTGAATCAGGTATATGATAATACCTGGATGATTCTAATTCATTTAATAGGTATTAAAACTTATTCATTACCAACCAATTTTGTGACAACTTGATTCAATGACAGGACCTCTGAGGCAGAATGAGGACATGTTTTGTTCATTCGTCGGTTCTTGATCATATTCATAAGTTCAGACTATTAGCTAATGGACCACAGACTGAGCTGAGACGAGGTAGGTATCTAATGACACATTGATTCCATCTTCGGCGTTTAGCCATTAGTTTCCAGCTGGTAAATTGTGTAACTAGCTAGAGACGTGTTTGGTACACGTGTTTACCCGCTCTTTCTTGATAGACAAATCGTCCTCATCTAATACGCCTATACAACAACTCATCTAATACAGCCAACCATTAGTGACCTACCATTATAGCGGTAAATCTAGAGGGAGGTGGCTTCTAAGGATTTATCTAAGAAGATACGTAGGCAAAACTAAGCAAAACACCATGAACCAAACTACGACTACCAAACTGTAGGTAACCTATTTACTTCACGTTTGTAATGTAAGTGATCTGCGTAATATATTTTCGGTTGGGACTAACAATTTTGCGACCATCAATTCACTGATATCGCCAGTTACGAACATAAATACCGCGGAGTTCGCCAAACAAAAGTGAAGGTTGTAACAAAGACGTGTTATAACGTACCTCCTGCTTTATCCACTTTGAAGGACATCAACGTTGACACCGATGAAAGGAAAGTCAGAAACCGTCGAAAGCGTGGCTCAAAAGCGAAGGGAAAAATCACAAACAACGCCGACCAAAACAACGCGAAGGCAGACCGAATGGACACTCACAAAACACTGAACGGAGCTGAGATGATCACGGAACGGGAGATTTCAACGGAGGAACGGAGAGGCGTCACATGCCGGTGGGGGTGGTGGTTGCTGGTTGATGGGGACGGAGGAAGCCCGTAGAGGGCAGCACTGCATGGAGGAGTGGGATTAGTTGCAGGTGGCGTCGATAGATAGAACTTCAATCTCCAACAACAGGTGTGTTTTCATTTGTTTACAGAGTCCCGTCCATAAGTCAATTCTAGGGTCTTTTCGTGATGGGGAAGGTGAATTTCAGGACCCCCCTAGGGATGGAATGTTTGAAAAATAGTGACCTCATGGGTCTGTATCAATACAATGGGTAAGTGAAACTTGAATAGAAGATTCATTTTACCATTTGAAGCAACACCGCCTAATTCACATTTTGGTGTAAATTAATGATTTTTTCATACCGTTGGATGCGTATTTTTATTGCCGATGGTGTCACAGCTATGAAATTGAGATGGGGACACATAAAACAGGAGGCAAAGAAAAATTACAAGGCCGGAGCTGGAGTGGGTGATTGGACTCGCAGTATCTTCCTATCTCCTGCAAACAGCCCCTGGTGCCATGGCAATCGACAAATAGCAGAGGTTTATGGTCATAATAACAACAATCTTTTTAAGCATCGAATGAAACATCTCAACAATAACCCAATCTGTGATGAATTGAATGATAATGTAGCACAGACAGTGGAGCATATCGAAGTAGGTACTACTATAAATATCCTTGACGGAGAAACAGATTTTTTACAGTACCTCAGACTTGGACTAACAGACATACCTACTATTGAAACTGCAGAGTACACTACAAGAAAGCGGAGCACCTATTTAAATTTAAAACAAAAATTCAGTACAGGGTGAAGAGTAAATATTATATAATATTTACTCTTCACCCTGTACTGAATTTTTGTTATAAATAAATATTTAAATATAAATAAATAAATCAATTATAAATAAATCAATTTATAAATAAATATAAATATTTCATTGTCTGTACGAATTGCGTTTCTTATAATATAATATAATATTTATTTATGAAATATTTATAAACATTTCATAAATAAATAAACTCATAAATAAATAAACAAATAAATTTATGTGAATATCAGGCAGACAATGAGGTGATGAAGGGTGAGGGAGAGACGAAGAAAATCCCAGCAGTTACTACGCGGCAAGACAAAAAGAGAAGACAGACAGACAAAAACTCTGATCTGAACATCACCTAATTGCTGTGTTATTTGTTTGTATAGTTCTGGCTTTATTATGTCTTCATTTCTTCAAGGTAAGTTTGTACAAATGATTTAAAATAGTAGGTACTGGCTATTTGGCTAGACCCGTTGAAGAAAGTGCCGTATGCCGTAGAAACTTTAAACATAATATTAATAATATAGGTGTGAAGGCTCTTGAGGACTTTCATTATTGAAAATAATAAACCAAAACAATAAAACTAAATAATCGTTCTTCTACTGTTGAGGTGGTAAGAGTCAATTAGGCGGTGTTATCTACTCGTGACAATATCTTAACAAAAATTTCTCCCTTGCGAAAAATTAAATCATGTTTAATGTTTTTCCCTCGCAAGGGAGAAATTAGATTGCCGATCACTCAGCTGATCAGTGACCACTCAGGCGCCTTCAGCATTCTCCATTGACCCTGCTTCTCAAATTTCAGCTTCCTGCGTTCAACAGGAGAGAAAATGGCCTTGGAGCTCACTCAGCTGATCAGTGACCATCTTGGTACAACTAGACCCCAAATGGAGCCGATATAACGTGGTAACTAAGAAATCGGTCCATGGTAACTAAGAAAAAAAAACGTTGCAGATTTGCGTGTCGGAATTCACAGAACGACCCCCAGCCCTAAAACATCAAACATGTTAATAGAATTGAAAATCACTAGTAGGTAAACATTTCAGGGTTGGAACGCCCCTTACCCATTTCTGTTTGCATTTGTATTGGTTGCATAGATGGAATACTGAGTAGTTATGGTAGTAACTAAAGAACTCAGTCCTTTATACTCCCACTTCTTAAGAAATACTTCAGAACATTTATGATGGCTGTAGCTGGTTCTTATCGACATCATCTCTATAAAATACAGATTGGTGGTTGCAATCCATACGATCCTTGAAAAGCTCTTTCACAGTTTGTACTTCGTGGAATCAGATTGTACCTACCAATCTCATATCAAATTTTTAGAGAAGAGGTTTAGTTTGATGTTTGTGAGAGTTCTTCTTAATTCTCTGTTGGTATTTTGTTCTCTTCAGGCTAATAAGGACGTCTTCTATCATGACACCTCCTCTCTCTCGGCTCCCCGGCTCTGTCAGCTGGATACCTCTTTGGATTCCTCCTTGAATGTCCTGAAATGTGGAGAACAATTCACATCAGACGAAACCTATGGCCGATTTAGGTGTCTCACTGCTACTTCTAAATAATTCTTGAGGATTCTTGAGGTAAGTACTGGTAAATCTCGCTCATTTTTTCTGCAGGGTGGAATTGTGTTGTATGGACAAGTCAAATACCCGTTACAGAAATCTTGAGGTTAACTGTGCACCATTGTTACAAACCAATTTTCCCACTTTAATACCTATCACTGACACACGGATACTGATGTTCTCTTCATGCGATATGAGGAATTATTCGAACTTGAACATTTGCCATCGGTGACAGCTTTTTACATATTTTTCCCTCTTTCTTTGGCCTATGGATCAAGTAAGTCCTCATGGAACTATCTTGTCTACTGGATGTACAACAGCAGATACGTACAGCAAGGTAGAGCAGTTCATTCGTTGAATCGATTAAAATTTTGCCTTTGTCCTCTTAACAAGGGCATTGATGTTGTCTAGACATTTGTGGGATTGCCTTCCTTTAATTATAATTATAATAATTTTTTGTTTTTGAATCATAATTATTAGGTGGAAAATTATCAAACGAGCTCATCGCCCTTTGCCTCTTTATTCATCTTGATACTTGATCATATTATTGACATAAGTTATCGTTCGGATTGACACACATAGTTATATTATATCGTTATTATTATATTATATCGTTAGATCATTATACCTATCTTAACAAAGTGGTCCGCTCGTAAAAATGTAGTCAAAAGCCGCGAATCTCTGGATACTGGCAAATCTCTTGAACACTTATTTTCCTATTGCATCGACGAGCGGACTACCCTGTTTATTCAAACGATTTATGGAAAAACTCCAGGAAGCGTTTTAAAATGTCCCACAGCGGATTTCATTTTAAAAAACGCTGAAAATAATAACACAAAGTTTTTTTATTTCTCCATATTGATCACTCGTCTACAAAGAACACAGCTTTGCTATTTCCACAAACTACCAACCATAGGTACCACCTACCTACCTTCACAAACAAGTTTATTTTGGAGAAAGAAACGCTTCGCACTCAATTCGATGAAATTGGGAGTTGAGGTTACCTTAATTATTAGGGAATGTGATTACTGGTTGCTAAGGACCGCAAAACAGAGTACAACTCAGAAAACAACGATCGAATTTTGGTCAGCTAAAATTTAAACGGAAATTTATCCTCTTTTGCGATTCAAATTCGTGTTTCTGATTTTTGAAAAGCCCAACTCTGAAGTTCTCATGGGAAGCAAACGGTTGGTCGTACAGAGCTCAGGACGGTCTCATTCGATTCTAAAAATTCAATACAATTTTAAATTGAAGAAAAAATAATACCTTTAAGCTGAAATTTTTCATCTAGGGCGTTTTGAAAATTTCAGCCCATATTTTTCAACAATTTAAGTGACTGACATCAACTGCAGCAAATATTCAAAATTTCTTCAAAATCGGTCCATGGTAACTAAGGAAAGTGAAGCGTACGGCCTACGGCGGACGGACGGACAATTTTTAATTCGATTTTCGAATTCTTCGTACCTTGAAACATAAACCAACAGATTTTGAGGAGGGGGGCTAAACATTTGATTCTTCTTTTTACCAAAGGTTTATTTTTGAAAATAATAAACCAAATCATAGGGAGTTAACGGATTGTCCTACAGAGCTCCGCGTGGTCTCTAAAACAAAATTTTAAATTCATTACTAGGTATTTCAAATTGAAGAAAAAAACAATATCTTCATTTTGAGAGTTTTCGAACTAGGGCACTCTTGAAAATTTTAACCCTTAATTTTCATCCCTAAGAAGTGACTGACATCAACCAAAAGCTTCGGGGCACAACTAGACCCCAAATGGAGCCCATGTATCAAATTTCATCAAAATTGGTCCATGGTAACTAGGAAAGTGCCACATACGGCCTACGGCAGACGGACGGAAAATTTTTTATTCGATTTTCGAATTCTACGAACCTTGAAACGTAAGCCAACAAATTTTGAGCTTACCAACAAATTTATCCCTTGAATATGGATAAATTAGAAACAATCATGTCGTTGGAAAGATTAAAGAAAGAAAGTAGAAAGGACAAAGATTTTGGATTAGTGAAACAGTATGTTGAAAATCAATTTTTGGCCGAACAACACCCCCGAAAATTTGAAACTGTATAAGTTAAGGAGAGAAGAACTGGTAGTAGAAGAGTCCTGTGATTATGCCACACCCTTTGGGTAGGTACTTGAAAAAAGGTTGCCTTGCCGGCGAATTTTTCGTAGCAGATCCTTCGCAGGACGTAGCGGACGCGGCCGAGGATGGACTTCCTGGGTCTTCCTTCGGCCTGAGGATAGTGGGGGTGTGTGAATCAGGCGGCCGGTGCTTCGAGCCACTTAACTTTTGTTGATCAGTGATAGTCAAGCAGTGATAGTGTCAAGTGGTGATGTCTCCCACCCTCTTGTCCCGGATCGGATACAAATCTCAGGTAACGCACGTCCCTGTTATACCCTCTAAGTTCGTGTTGGTAGGATGTAGGCAGACACCAGTTTTGAGCGATATACTCAATAGTTATCTCCAATAAATCGATTACAAGATTCAACGATATAATAATGATTGATTTTATGGCTGAAGGGGACAAGTGTGAGAGACAGACTGATCTTCCAAGGAAAGAGAGATGCAGAAACATAATAATTTCCCTGGATTTTCTCGTACGATTTTCCTCCCATCTCATTCCATGCAATACTATGGGTATTCGAATATTTAAAGAAAAAAGATACCAGGCATATTGTTTATAACGATATTTTAGTACTCGCAGATGTCCCCAACATATGGAATTCATGAGGATAAAAAATAATAATAATGAAAATCAGCAAAAGAATCAGTGAACGGAATACTAGATTGGAAGGAATTGTAGATCCTAATCCCGCTCATGTGATATGAATTCAGAACATGGTTATAACTTACATTACACTAGTGAAATCTTAGTAAAAGTTATTCAAAAACATGGGTTTTAATTCATCATATTCTCGTAGGATAAGATACAACCCATTATTATTTATGTCAATCTCACTGCCATGCCATTATAATTTAGATCAATAACTGCTTGTTATTGATCACTCGGAAGTTGAAACAACCTCAATCAATGTATTTTGTATACTTATAATCTAGAGAAGCATCCTTCGTTGCTTGGATATAATGCCAAGAATTGCTTTAAAAAAGAACGGAGTCAAGTAGAACGTAGTCTATATCCTCGAAAGTAATGAATTACAAAGTTATTAGCAATAGTTTGGTCCCCCCTCCTCCTCATCACACACAATGTTACCCTTACCACTATTTGAGCTATCTTTTACTTTGTCTGGCTAGATTGGCATTTGTTGATTCTCCCAGACCCTTCAGCTTCTCTGAGCCAATAGGATTCAAGTTCTCCTTTCACTGACATCTGCTTCTATCAGATTGGACATGCCTTTCACTTTCTCAACCAACCCATAGGTCCCTTTCACCTGTGACCATGCCTCCAGTTCTTGTTTGTTATAGATGATAACCTAACCGAAATCAATTTAACTTTGTAACTCATTAATTTCGTAAGAAAGACTACTTTCTATTCGACTCCATTCTTATTGAAATGCTATTTCATAACCATGCCACTAGTGGTTTATTTCGTAATTGCTTGACATCACTCAATTATCTCATTTTGCTAAAAAAGAGACTATTGGCTTCAGGATGCTATGATATCGTTATTATTCACTAAATATTACTGTCAGATGACAACTTTTTCATTTCTTGAAAGCTAAAATGAGTGGACCTTCACTTTCCAAAGGTGTTCAGGGGTACCTGACGTGTGAAACCAACCGAAAACAGAGAACATAGTTAGGTACATCACTTGTTCTCAATTAATCCGTTTTTAGGGTGGGATTTTGAAAGGTCCTGAACCAAATTCGAGGTGAAAAAGTACCATTTCCCAACCCGTGCCTGATTGGTCCTTGTAATGTATTGGCTCTGATAATGAATAATGGCACGTAATGCGGAGGAGAGGTATAAGTACAATCAGGTCGTGGGTTTCATATGTTTCGGCGAAGTGGTCATTATAAAGGATTTCTTTCTGACAGCAAACTAGTCAATAAGGTACTTCTACGGTCCTAAATCGTCGTTTGTGCAAAAATGAAGTTCAATATACAAATCACCGGTCGTATCTGCCATTCTTCATCTTTACCATATATGTGAGTTATGGTAACAGTTTATTGAAATATAACGTTTCAGGTTGATATGTCATATTATCTTCATGAATTCAAGTCGATGGCTTTACAATATATCAACATAATATGTTGATAAATGAAGAAAAACATATAAGAAGAAAACATATTATGTTTCTTCAAGTTACAGCTTGAAGTTTAGGTCTTGATCGTAATTATTTTGTATTTACACCTTTAAATAACCATCAGTGACCATAAGAAAGAACTAGAACTGGAGCGACAAGATTCCTTGTGGACCATTGTTGAACTTTTCTCTTGGATATAATCATCTGTTGTTGGCCAGAGTTTCCTACGCTGAGTGGGTAGTATTTAACTACACATACTTGCCTGCACGAAAGCACAATATTATCCATCCTGCCCCATCTCCCACTTTGTTCTGCTCTCACACATCAGAAAGCGTCGGACACAATGGAGAGAGACGGAAGACTCACACATATAAAATTCCTTTCTCATCTTCCGACATTGAAGGCAATTCTCGTGTTATCCACCTCAACTCTTGGAAATCCTCTTTTCCTCCTTCATAATACGTAGACCTTGGTCAATACCAAGTTGCATTTATCCGTCCAAATATTATGCTGGCATTATTCTTTTACAAATGTCATGGTATTATTGAAAAGTCCCATTCATGCAGCAGGGTAAATGAGCCAATTTTAAAAGAAATATTTCAATCAATTTTCAGCCATTCAAGATTTTAAGAAATGTTAGACATTATTATAAGAAATTTTACGTTGATTCAATATACAATTCAAAATCAAGATCATCGAAATATAATTCAGGAAGGCTCCAAAATAGATTTCAATAAAGGAAATATTTTATACAATAGCTTTGTTTTCGAAAACTCTCTTTTTTTCGAAACTATCTTTGTTTTCGAACATCTTCCAAACCAAAGACCCCTGAACCAATTAATCTACTCAATAAAAACGATGCAAATACCTACATAACGGTTTATTATTTTTGCTGTAAAGTTCACACATCAAAAACCTTCTAAGCACCAGGGGTAGGAAGGGGGGAGCGGTTTCGGTTATAGGTTATTGAACTTAATGAATGCTATATTGACTCATAGGCTGAAGAATATTATGGACAGAAAATATGAACCTACTACTAAAGGAGTAAAACTGCAAACATCCCGACTCCAGAAACTCATGCCAAATGAGAATGGTCCTGCCATACCCTGAAAGATGTGGAGAAGTGTTTAACTTTAGGATTCGATGCAGATTTTAACCTGCTAAGTATCCAATAGATTTCTCTTAGGAAAAAGTTCCCTTGAAATCAAGACTCAATTGTGACTGTCATGTTTTCCTCAAAAACTTGATAACGATTGTGTGGGTAAGTTATAAATTGAATAATTTATTACATTATTAGATATAAATAATAATATACCTCCTAAGTTGGATTGAAATACCAGAAATAATTATATACTTGCATATTGAGGTATAATTATGGTAATAATATATATCAATTTGTCTTTAAAACTAACAAATAATTTTTATTATTATCTTGTTGCTTAGTAACAAAATTATAACGATAATTGCAGCATTAGCCTCGTTGAGCTTCGTATTTGGTTCTCTGGCGTCTGACGGTTCGTTATGAAATTTGAGGATGTTTTACCAGTTTTGAATCTTGTGGTAATAAATTTCGCAAATGTTAGCGTTTTCTCCTCACCTCTGTAACCAAATAGGATCGGGGAAATCAGCGTAGGCTTTTGCTGTGTCCCTCCTCGATAGATATTTCACCCAGACTCCATCTCCTATTTCCAATGGTCTCAATTCTTTCATTTATCTTTTTGCATCAAAATTTATTTTCATACGCATCTTTGAACTCACGTTGCGTTCTTGGAAGGTCTTGATTTGTTTCTTCCCAAAGGTTCAAGGTTATTGATAGGTGGAAGTGTGGATCTTACGTCCGTTTAATAATTCGGCTTGAGACAGGCCGGTTTGTCAATAAATCTGATTTGGATCTGGGGATATTTACGATCCAAGATCTCTTGTATTAGCAACGGACGCAGCATTTTCATCTCCTCGTTGTATTGGGAGAAACATTGGTCAGCTAGTTTGTAATTCCTCTGGTGTGAACGGAGTTCCTCCATCTGATCTGATTTCCAAGGGGGATTCCATGTTTATTGAACAGGTTCTTCATTCTTGAGATCACAGCAGGTGAGGGTAATGTGGTAATTCGTACAAGTTCCAAAAATCTAGAATAACAATCTGGAACCGCTAAGTACCATTCATTTTTTTTATCACATATGAGCAAATACGCCAAAGACGCGTCCAATGGGCTTGAAGTGATTCTGTTGGTTTGGGAGACTTATATCAAGGAGATAATAGTATAAAAAGGACTTTCTTGATACCGAGTAAATTTTTACAGAACTGTGGTTGGAAATTGCTACAGGATTAAGACTAATGAGACGGGAATGAATGCTAATTTTAGAGTAGCATGAGAATATTCCATTCTTTCCAGGTTGTATTACTATAAATCAAGTTCGTAGGTACCTACACAACATACTATAATATTATAAATATTCAGGACTGGACTACATAGGCAGGAAACCTATTATGAAAGAACAACTATTTTTCTTCCTTAAATTTCTTTCAAACCAGACTCCAAAAGACCTGAAAGAATGAGCTCTGAGCTTGTTGGTGAGACGACTCAGTCAGTAGTTGGCAGGTGCCCTCACTCGCCTTCGTGATTTGAATGCACATCATGAAGTTTTGTATGCCCGGAACGCCCACCCATCGTCGGAGGTTACAACAATCCCATCGGCGGGACAATCGTACGAACATGGATGACAAAGGGAACAACGACCAACAAACACAAGTATCTCACCTAGTAGGAGCCTAGGACGGCAGAAATAAACTCTACAAACGAGTAACTTGAGAGATTGAATTAAGAACTGCGACTGTAGTAATAGTTCAAAAGAATTACGAGAATAAAACTGAAGTCTGAGGATAATAATATTAGCTTCTCGCTCTTTCTTCTGTTTTATATTATAAAACAGAAGAAAGAGCGTGAAGCTAAAAAACGGTAGGTCAACTAGGTGTGACACATCCCTGGTGATCCAAGATCTCTTAAAGATGGGTACAATGACAATGGGGAGGGATTAACTCAATCAATCTCCAGAAAATTCATCTGAATCGGTTGAAAATGATGGTCGGGAGTGGAAGAATATCACGTTTACGTATGCGAGAATACAAGGGACACAACCACAAGCTCTGTTTTTTTAGGACGTCCCACAGTAAGACTTGGGCGTCCTTATTTTATTTTATTTTTATTTTATTTTATTTTATTTGAACGGCAAAAAGCCAATAAACATAGAAAGTATATAGCGAGATAATAAATTACAAAATGGTATAACGATATAACAGATCACAGCAAAGATACAAAACATTAATGTAAATAATAATAATAAGGTATAAATCATTTGAAAAAAATATCGGCCAGTTGGCGCTTCAGGGCGTAGGAGGAAGTACAAAATAAATCACAATCACTGGACTCCAGGAAGGCGTTAACTTCACGAGGCAAACGACACATCGGGCGGTTTTGTAGGTAGTTGCGTGCCGCGAATGGCACTTGAAACAAATGTGTCTGGCGGGTGCTGTAGGGAGGCACATTCATGTTGACTTTGGAGAGGAGCGATGGGGATTGGAGAGTTCCATTTATTAGTTTATGGAAAAATACTATGTCTGCTACCTCCCTACGGCTTTCGAGAGTGGGCAACCCATACTCGGCCGCTAGGTCCTTAAAATCGACCTGCTCCATCGGAATTCCCAGCTTGAATGCAAGGTAACGCATGAACTTCCGTTGAACCCTCTCTAATGGATATCTGTATGCTGCATAGAAAGGGGACCAAACTATGCTAGCATACTCCAAAATCGGGCGAACCAGAGACTTGTACAACAGCACAATCGCATCAATCGACCAGAAGTCCCGCGTGCACCTTTTTAGAAAACCAAGGGCCCTCAGAGCTTTCAGAGCCACCGCATCCACATGGTCGATGAAGGACAGTTTCGAGTCCAGAATGATTCCAAGGTCCCTGGTCGACACAGCTCTGGTAAGAGGGGCTCCTTCGATTAAATAAATGTACTCCAGTTGAGTTAGCGATCTCGCGTAAGTTGCCACGGTACATTTGGACGGATTAAGCGCTAAGCGGTTAACTGAGCACCACTCAAGTAGCGAATCAATGCTAGCCTGAAGAAGGCAACAGTCTGTCAAACTAGAGATTCGTCTGAAAACTTTCAAGTCGTCGGCATACATAAGTACCCTGGTATCATCCGAGGAAAGCCGGGAACAAACACTGTTTATCAGCAGAAGGAACAGAAGTGGGCCAATATGTGAGCCCTGAGGAACACCCGATGTTGCTGGATAGGGCCCAGAAAGTGTACCTTTAAGCCGAACCCTCTGAGATCTGTCCAATAGAAAACTCTCGATCCAGGCGAGGAAAGGTCCATGGACACCCAAGGAATACAACAAGGCGGTAATGTGCTTGTGAGAGACCCGGTCAAAAGCCTTTGCAAAATCCACTGAGACTACATCAACCTGAACACCATCTTCAAATCCTGAGAACACATAATCAGTGAATTCCACCAGGTTGGTAACTGTAGATCTGCCTCTGGTAAATCCATGCTGCTCTGTGACAATGAAACCAGAGAACAAAGGAGTCAGCTTATCAACGACCAATTTTTCGAATAGCTTGGGAATAGAGGATAATGTGCAAACTGCCCTGTAGTTTGAAATTAAAGATTTGTCACCAGATTTATGAATTGGGGTAATAAATGATGATCTCCATAAAATTATGCGATCGATCTGGGGTGAAGTTGGACAACACTCAACAGAAAAAAAAAAATAACCACACAGTAATCCGTTTTAGACCATTCTGAATCCAAATCCGCGAAAAAAAACCATAGGTGTATGTCTGTGTGTGTGTGTGTGTGTGTATAGGTGTGTGTGTGTGTGTGTGTGTGTAACAAAATCTTGTGTACTCTGCACAGGCCTTAGTTCTCAACCGATTTTCCTGGTTCTTTTTTTGTTCGTCGCGAAAAACTATCTAGTTGTGCACTACGTCGCCGGAATTTCGAATTTTGCCTTTTAAGGGGGGGAAAGGGGGGGTTAATGCTCGAAAAACGTGCGTTTTTGGGCATAATCTTGTGTACTCTGCCCAGGCCTTAGTTCTCAGACGATTTTCGTGGTTCTTTTTTCGTTTGACGCGAAATACTATCTAGTTGTGCACTACGGCGCCGGAATTTTGGATTTTGCTTTTTAAGAGGGGGAAAGGGGGGGGTTAATGCTTAAAAAACGTGCGTTTGCGTGCATAATCTTGTAAAATCTGCCCAGGCCTCAATTTCTAACCGATTTGCGTGTTTCTTCTTTTGTTTGACTCAAATAACCTCCGAGTTGTACATGATATTACCAGAGTACCAAAATTCGCAAGGGGAGGGGGTGAGTGGGGGGGATAATATTCACAAAATATCAGATTTTTCAATATTTTGGTTCTTTTACTGCTTACTAATTGTACCCAAGCTTTGAAATTGAGGAAAAATTCTCATTATACCTCCGGATTTTCATGAATTATTCTCTGTACCACCATGGTGCCAGGATATGGTGCCATGATGCCATAAACCGTTTATTTCGTGTTTTTTTTTGTGTTTCACCTTGAATACGGATGTGAACTCCGACGGACTGCCTACCAAAACTAACAGATGAAAGTTCAATGTTACGACGTATTTCCGCTTTGGTGCCAGACTGGCACCATTGTTGGTGTTGGGGTGGTGGTGGTGGTGGGGGGGGGGGGGGGGGTAACTCTAATTCGCAGGTTGGGTATCGTAGATCATGGATTTTAAAATGCTCTTCAGATTCGAGGCTCCCATGCCGCTAGAAATGTTAAGGGATAATGGTGGGGGGGTCAGTATTTCTTGCCTAAAGTAATAAATAAATTACATCGAGTGAAACAGTTTTATCGCTTAACAACTGGTTAAACTGATCTAATGCTTATCCAATGGGACGTCCCCTGGAATGCATGCATTACTAAACAATATGTTTTGAACTCTATTTTCAAAGCACTATTTTGACTGTTCTATACCAGTTAACTTTTTCTTTGTTTTTGCAATTGGTAGCGAATTTACGCCGCTTTCGACCCTTCAGCAGTTTGAATTATAATTCTTCCAAAAATTACCTTCAATAAATTGATTTTTATGGCATTTCCGTGATTTACTCATCTTGTACACAACTCACTCATGCTATCTTATGATTTTTTAGAGCTTTTCTTTTTCAGTACAGATGTAAACGAACGGGAAAATTAATTCTGAAGGCTCGAATAAAATAAATAAATCTAACAGGGAATTGAACGAGATTTTTCATCGTCAATCTACGAATTGATAAAGTAGGTAATTTTGCTCGGCCACTTGAAAAACTAAATAAACTATTGTGATTACACAGCCACTAAAAATCAAAAGCATAGTGAAAGATGATTCGCGCCTCTCTTAAGGGAACACTCTTTCCAAATCTCCCAAAATGAAGAAGAATTACACTGCTTTCAAGCGACAACCTGAGCAAATAGCAATATACAGGTACCAGTTGAAGCTACGCGTAGAGCGTCTAGGTGTGTCTCATAATGAACCTAACTCAAAACCATTATTTTTGCAATTGCGTCACCTGTATTCTCGTGTATGAGTTTTTATGTGGCAATCAAAATATTTCCACACTCACAATCGAAGTTTTAAAAAATTTGGATTAATTGGGTAGTGTGACAATTTTGTGAAAATGAAGTTGAGTATTCACAATCGTTGGGGTTGCCATCAATCTGGTGGTGTCGAAATTCCTGGTGAACCCTCTAGGGCACTGATCCCATAATCTTGAACAATTTAATGAAGAACGAGGAAAAATGTAGAAATTGAATGTTGCACGTGTTACATGTTTGTTTATGCTCAGACACTACCGATAATCTCCATAAAATTCACATCTGATGTTCTCAACTATTCCAACTAGTTTGAACAAAATTGGGGGGAGTAAGTAAAAATGATGTTTGATGGATTTTACGTTTGAAATTGGCAGGAGACCATCTAGGGCCCAAGCCTTGAGAATTTATTGGAACTTTAGCTCGTAATAAGGGACAAGGGTAACTTTAGCTCGTAATAACCTAATCTTAGACAATTTAATCAAGAACGAGGAAAAAATGTAGAAATTGAATGTTGCACGTGTTTCATGTTTGTTTATGCTCAGAGATTACCGATCATCTCCATAAAATTCACATCGGATGTTCTCAAATATTCCAACTAGTTTGAACAAAATTGGGGGGAGTAAGTAAAAATGATGTTTGATGGATTTTACGTTTGAAATTGGCAGGAGACCATCTAGGACCTAAACCTTGAGAATTTATTGGAACTTTAGCTCGTAATAAGGGACAAAGACACACTGACACGAAACCAAAATTTTTAAAGTGAAGCTATATGCTATCATAAAAATCATAGTCCGGTTCAAAAAGTTTTTAATTTTTTGAAATTTTCAGTTTTCAAAGTTTTTCAATTAAAAAGAAATTACGTACTTTAAATGTCACTAGATTTTCTTAATAGAGGGACATCGAAAAGTAGCGAATTTTAAGTAGGTAATTATAGACCTTGGAAATCTTTTGCAGTGATTTATTAGATCTTTAGCAAATGATAGAGCGATATTCAAAATTCTATTTGACAAATTGCAGTCTTGTAGAAAATTGTGGCTATAAATCCAGTCGTAATGCAAGTTTATACCCTGCGGTTGCAACTTGTGAAGTTTGAATCATGAGTATGAGTCTTTTTGAGTTTCTCCTAGACATTTTCCCGGCATCTAGTGAAATATATATCATGTGCGCCTATAGGTGTTGAGTTCTATCTCCTAGATGTGAACTTATTTATGCCACCTTACGAGTGATTGCAGTTCTAGTGGGGGAGGTATTCAGATTCCTGATGACGATGGCAACCTTTTTCAAATCTCTATGAAAGTTTTTTTCTCCAACCCCATCCATGGGAACCGAAATAGGAGCCTCCGACTTCCGGAGGTTTTTGTTTCATGAGTCCCCCTCAGCCACGCACGGAGTGTCAGCCCGTCCGCTTGTCGATGAGGTTAGAGAGGGTGAACCACAGTGTAACAGAGACACTTAGGCTGTACCAAGTAGTTAGTAGGTAGGTACCCTACAGATATAACCTGTACAATTTACCTAACTACGTAC
The DNA here is from genome assembly GCA_009739505.2 of Apolygus lucorum. Taxonomy (NCBI): domain Eukaryota; kingdom Metazoa; phylum Arthropoda; class Insecta; order Hemiptera; family Miridae; genus Apolygus; species Apolygus lucorum. The sequence continues at coordinate 3,906,848 of CM019183.2, forward strand.
ATGAGAAATGAGCCTTTAAGGCACTGTATTATATCAATAACGAACGAATAATAAAGGTGAGTTTTTAGATCAGCAGATATTTGAGTTCAACTCACAAGTTCGAGCAAGAAAATGTGATACCCCCCAAAACCCTAAACAAACTCCTTTAAAACCCTTCTAAAAATTTGATAGTTTACATGAAAAGCCCAAGAATCGAATGAAAAAACGCGGCAAATTATTACACATAGGTAAATTATTTTTCTGATAGATCAGTCGCCAGCAAAGAACACAACTTTGAAATTGTCACTACCTATCCACCTAATTTCGTTTTATATTCAAGTTTAATTTGATGAAATAAACGCTTCACACTAAATTAAAAAAAAAGGTTGCTAAGGACGCAAACCTGAGTAGGTACAACTCGAAAACGCTGCAAATCATTGCTCAAAGGTTTATTATTTTCTGTATAGATCACCCTTCTGTATAGATCACTGGTTCTCCATCAATAGCACCTACCACCATCTGTATTCTCCCTTGACCTTCCCTCTATTTTTCGAATTGTATGTACCTTGAAACGCGAAACATAAAATTTTTGGTTTGCTTTGAGCAATGGCTTCGGAGCTCACTCAGCTGATCAGTGATCTGAGGAGTGAAGAAGATCTCCTCGAATGCTGGAGACGCCTGGAAGAGCACTTCCATTCAATAGGATCGAAAATGGCTTTGGAGCTCACTCAGCTGAACAGTGATCTGAGGAGTGAAGAAGATCTCCTCGAATGCTGGAGACGCCTGGAAGAGCACTTCCATTCAATAGGATTGAAAATGGCTTTGGAGCTCACTCAGCTGAACAGTGATCTGAGGAGTGAAGAAGATCTCCTCGAATGCTGGAGACGCCTGGAAGAGCACTTCCATTCAATAGGATTGAAAATGGATTTGGAGCTCACTCAGCTGATCAGTGATCTGAAGAGTGAAGAAGCCTTTGAGCAATGATTTGCAGCGTTTTTTACCCACCAACATTTTTTTTACCTACCAACTTTTTTTTACCTACCAGCTAGGTACTACCTACCACACCATACTGGCTTCACACCTTCACAATCAAGTTTATTAGAAAGAACTAAACGCTTCACACTCGATTGGAAAAATAGAAAGCTTCATATAGAAATTTGATTACCTACTGGTTACGCAGAAGGCAAAACTGTATACAAATCGAAGAAATGAACAGCGATCGCATTTTAGTCCGATAAAATTTGAATGGAGATTAGACCTCTTTTGCGATTCACACTCATGATTCTGTTTTATAGAAGGAAAACCTTCAAGTACTCGTAGGGACCGAACCGTTTGTCCTACAGAGCTCCGGGTGGTCTCAAAAATTTTAAAAAATTCAATACTATTTAAAATTGGTGAAAAAACGATACCTTTATTTCGAGAGTTTTCGAGCTAGGGCACTCTTGAAAATTTCAACCCTTAATTTTCACCCCTTAGAAGTGACCTACATCAACCAAAAGCTTCGAGGGCACAACTAGACCCCAGATGGAGCCCATATACCAAATTTGAACCAAATCGGTCCAGTGTTGCTAAGAAAAGTGCCGCGTACGGCGTACGGCGGACGGACCGAAAATTTTTTATTCGATTTTCGTATTCTACGTACCTTGAAACGTAAAACATCAAATTTTGAGGGGGGGGTTAAAATTTTTTTTTTCTTGCTCGATTCCAAAGGCTTATTATTGAAAATAATAAACCAAAAACGAACAGCGATCGCATTTTGGTCAGCTAAAATTTGAACGGAGATAGGCCTTTTGCGATTCACACTCGTGTTTCTGATTTACCGTAAGCCCAACCCTGGAGCAAACGGTTGGTCCTACAGAGCTCCGCGCGGTCTCAGTCGATTCTAAAAATTCAAAACTATCTTGAATTGATGGAAAAACAATACCTTTATATCTAAATTTTTTAAGATTGGGCTTTTTTAAAATTTCAACCCTTATTTTTCAACCCTTAAAAGTGACTGACATCAACCAAAAGCTTCAGGGCTCAACTAGACCCCAATGGAGCTCTTAAAACAAATTTCATCAAAATCGGTCTATGGGAACTAAGGAAAGTGTCGCGTAAGGCGGCCGACGCGGGGTACGGTGTACAGTGGACGGACGGAAACATTTTTATTATTATTACATTTTATTATTATTATTATTATTACATTTTATTATTGTTACATTTTATCATTATTATTTCACATTATTATTATTTTAAATATTATTATATTATATTTTATTTTAATTACATTATTAATATTATTATTATTATCGGATTCTACGGAAAAGCGGGGTTTAGAATATTCAAGACGCCCTAGCTCGATAACTTCCAATATTAAGGATTTAAGGATTAAGGATATTAAGGATTTAAACTACAATCGAATGAGACCACCCAGTTCGACTCGATGAGGATGGATTGTGAAATTAAAACTAATTAAATGCGAGTCAAAAATCCTCTGACCGAATGTTTCTATTTAATCTCTTGTTCTAATCGAGATTCATAGCTTCTCAGATTCCTAGTAGAGGTTCCTGAGTAACGAAACCAAAATTTCATATGAAGGCACCCACAACTCTCAGCTAGCGTTGTTTTCAACATCAAATAAGACCATTAAAAGAAACCGTTGTGTAATAATTCATTGTATTTCTTACCTCAGTTTTGTCCTCCAAGTAAATCTTAAGTACACTACCTACCTTAGGTACGCCACACTTTTCTTCATTACTCTTCGCGATCTGTATCGTGTAAGATCTATAATCTATATTTAGAATTGTTAATGTGTCCTTGACAGAGTGGGCTTAGGCGCCTTCGTCAATTACCCGTATGACGGATCGCTTCAACGTGTTGCCATATGGTTGATGGGGTCCCTCATGTGAACGGAATAATTTTAGATTTCATTCCCCCCGGTCCAGCTGCTGCAACTTTACCTGCATCTTGGTGGTTCTAGTCTAACTAGTTCGGATACCTACTTCGAAGATCAGGAATTCTTTCGTCCGCTTAATATTCCAAATCAGGAAATTGAACTGGAAGTGTTATATTTTTATAACTCGGACAAGAACGAAGTATGAAACACTAACGGAACATAGAATCTTGAAACCTGCTTTGCTTCATTTCAATCAAATAATGAAATATTGCCACGTTATACCGTTCGAGATGATAAACAAATTTTGACAGTCAATTGAAGAGAACCGTTTTTACCAAATTTTACAAAGCTCCCTCAACAATGAATTTACTCGTTAGTAAAATCATTCTTTCAGACTAGATTTTCTCCCAACTGATATTCCTGGCATCGCGGACGTCATCAGCTGTCTTCCAAAGGGAAGATCAGAATTTGTTCTGATGATTCGCTCATGGCATCCCATTGCCTCCTCCTCTGGGTTGGGATGAGGGGGATGATGAGCCCATGACGCACGAAAATACCCCGGCGGCGAGACTCCTACGCACGACTTCCCCGCAGTAACCGGTCCGAGAATCGCCACCAAAAGACGCGTGCCGTAGCGAGCGCGGCCACATCGGACCCCTCAACTATGAATTTATACGTTATTTATTAACAATATTTACAGAAAATTGATATTGTATAATTTTTCAGAAACCTTTGAAACGAAAAATTCAAATAGTGATTCTGCTTTTGGAGGGCTTAACAATAAGACATTCAGCAGAAATACAGGTTCCCCACCTCCGATAGTGAGGAAAAAAGTGCAGAATCGTCATCCAAGTGTTCATTTAAAGATAAGTTTGTAAATATATCGATACCTCTGCGCCCAAAGGGCCAAACTGCTTCCGGAACTACTATTTCTAAAACGCGAACGATTGTAGCGAGGCCAGTGTACATGAAGTCAACTAGGTTTTTTTTGTAATTGGTCCAAAATCTATGTAAGATTGAATTCCCAACCGTTTTTTAATCATCCGCAATTTGTAATATTAAGAAAAAAAGATAAACTGGGAAGAGGTCCAGTTTGGCCCTATGGCCATAATTTGACCTTGAGATCTGTGAGCGACAAGGGGCCAAACTGCCAGTTTGGCCCTAAGGTTTGCGACTTTCCTTCAACTGGAAATTGCTCTGGTCAATCTGCAATTTCTTCTTCAATTAATACATAAGTTGAAATTAAACGTTAATAAATTATTATAATTAACAACCCATTTTTACAACTCTCTGGGTATTTTGTACCTGTCCAATCACTTATATTTTCGTCTTTCTTTGAAACCCCGATTTTAACTCACGTAGGTATGGTTGAATAGTGCCATTCTATTACCAAAACACAGAAATTAAGTAATTTCTGAAACACGGATAACGAAATTTTAATTATTCCAATAGTAAATGAACAGCATAGCATTTGAAACAAATCTAAAAATCATTGATTTTATCGTCATCTATTCAGCATTCTCCTCTTCATTTGTCTCAATGAGCTCATCACGTATGTTGAGCTTATTCTTCATCTGGAAGTATTCTGCGTGGTACTGGTGAGGAATCGCCCCTTTGGTACACAAACTGAAGGAAAAAGCAGGAGTGGTCACATTGACACAACTGGACGGCAAGAAAATTATCATTACACTTGACAAGTTACCTATCTTTCTGGTGTTCAGACTTGAACTCAATTGATTCAATGCAATTTGATTGATTTAGTTGTTTAACTGAATCGTCTGTACCTAAGCAAACATCAGGACTTGAAAGAACGAACTCGATTCTGCCAAATCTTACTGATTCAAGAGCCATAAGTCATAAAAAATATTCTAGTCAATTTAATCGAAACTATTCGAATAATCATTATAATATATTGAGGTATAATGGTATGAAGGTATATTATACCTCTCTCAGTTGTTGTAGGGCCCGAAAAACCATGAGCTGAGATCTGGTTGAGAACACTTTCCCTTGCTTCCCCCTTCGAGTTCTAGCCATCGTTTGAAATCACCTTTTCCAAAACCACATTCGAGAAAGAACGAGTGGAGGGAGAATAGATTGTACTAAAGACAATCAAAAGAAACGCCTGCCAAGTGGTTGTGGCACATAGCTTCCTCGTATCCATAACCCAATTGTAGGTATAGTTGATCCGATACATAGTACTAGTCTCAAAAAACATCGATCTCTATAGAGATCGATAGAGGTACTTAGAGGTACTTATAAGTACCTTGCACTACCTTCATAGAGGACTATCTACACTCCAATTTGAACAATCCTGAGAAATTTCGCCGACATTGGATGAAAAAGTAGAAGTTATGACAGTTACAAATATTTCACGTTTGAACATGTGAAACTTATGGCTGGTACAACGAAATACACGTTTGCACATGCGCAGTAGCAACTATTAGTCTGTAGGCGATGATTTTTATAGGGGACCATCTACACGCTATTCCGTACAATCCCTGAAATTTTCATTGAAATCGGATGAAAAATGTAGAAGTTATGGGTGCGCAAGGATTTCATGACAGACACACGGACAGACAGACAGACACGGAACCAAAATTGTTCAGAAAGGTCCGAAACGAGTGGAAACTTTGTTTCTGGAGAACATTTTTTTAAAAACTAGAAAAGTGAAAACAAAGCTTCCCCTACCTTGGTGGACTCGAACGCAAAAACTGATGGAAAAACAATACCTTTACATCAGAATATTTTGAGTTACGGCGTTTTCAAAATTTCAACCGTTATTTTTCAACCCTTAGAAGTGACCGACATCAACCAAAATCTTCGGGGCACAACTAGACCCCAAATGGAGCCTACATCCCAAATTTCATCAAAATCGGTCAATGCTAAGTGGGGAAAGTGCCGCGTACGGCGGACGGACGACCAAATTTTTATTCGATTTTTGGATTCTACGTACCTTGAAGCGTCAACCAACAAATTTTGAGGGGGGAGGGGTTAAAAAAATGGTTTATTGGTCGATTCCAAAGGTTCATTATTGAATATAATATAACAAAAACACAGGATGGAACAAGTTGGTAGGTAGTGGACGTGAACATAATAAAGGGTCAGAGATCGATTTTCTAGTCAGTTGTTGTGGTTCTGTGCCATTATATTTGTCTCTGACACGCAAATAGCAATCAGAGTAGTTTGTGGCTGCGTTTTAGTTGGTGAGATCAGCAGTTTGGCCCTATGAATCACGTAGATGGATGCAGTTTGGCCCTAATCACTTTTCGTTTAAATTCCAGTTTGGCCCTTCGGACTTCTGACCTTGAAACGGATTTCAGTTTGGCCCTTTGAACAAGAAAAAGCAGTTTGGCCCTTTGGGCGCAGAGGTATCGATATACCTCCCCCCCTCCCTAAAAGAGTAGGAGCTTAAGGGGCACTTCGTCGAAATTTTGTATTTTTTTACTTTCTGAGTTAGTAGCAAAATCGGATTCTCTATGAACTCCAGAACATTTTGCTATATAACACTTCATTATTCTGACTACGGGGACTATGAAAAATAGAAGAGGAAGTGCGCAACCTCTGCAGCCAACGCAAAGCAAGCGCTTGAACGTACGTCAAGTTAGTCGTATAGAGATACGCTCTACTTCAAGTTACTAGTCTAGAGATACATTCTACGTCATACTAAACATAACCATATCATTACTGAATGCATTCGTTGCGGTAAAAGAATATGAAGAAAGATCGAAACCACGCCAACAAAAGTGGAATAAGAAGAAGTAAAGTTGCATTAGCGATGATAAAACATCGAAAAATCGTTTGATAAATGTTTTATCGATGATAAAACTTCGATGAAAGCATCGATCGCGCGCTTCGTTTGACGCGATGATAACCTTATCAGTAAATCGCATTTTTCTCGAAACAACGTTTTTTACTCTTTCGGTACATGCTCCTCGGAAACTATTCGTGATACTGAGACCATTTTTTTAACGTTATTATTTAGAGTGATAGTTGCTCTTTTTTTAACAAGTGGATATTGAAAAACATTACACTCGGCGGTCGGCATGACGTAAAACGTGAATTCACGAATCAGGGTAAATTGTAGCTCAAGCATAAAACGAAGTTTTAGAAATTATTTTAGAAGCTCGAGTATAAGTAAAAAAAAATAAAAGTAGCCTAATAACATAAAAAAAGAATAATTCAAATCGATTGAGTGAGGGCAGAGATAAATGTACCGAAAAATGGTCAATATTATCATATATAATAATACCATACCATAGTACCATATCGTCGCTCCTCTGCCAAAACCACGAAACTTTAAAACTATCCTCTGCCAAAACCGCTAAACTGAAAATTTATTGTTTTTCAGAAGAGGCTTCCAAAGTTACTCCGCAACTTATTATTGTTACGGACCAGCAATACTTCGATTGTTGCACTGTTTTCCTTACCTTACAACATGACAGAGTAAGTACAAATAGGTTTCACTCCATCAAATCATCATGAACAACCTAGATGACCTCACAATGTCCTAAAAAACGCAGATTCGTGGTTTTGGTGGAGTGGGTCCGCAAACGCGAAATCCTTGCAATAGCCATAAATTCTACAATTTCCATCCGAATTCGATGAAATTTGCAGGGATTGTTCCAATTGGGGTGTAGATGGTCCCCTATGAGTTTCAGCATCCCCGGATTGATAGTATACTCTGCGAATGCGCAAAAGAGAAATCCTTGAAACAGCCATAACTTCTACAATGTCCATCCGAAGTTGATGATATTTTCAGGGATTGTTCGGGTTGGGGTGTAGATGGTCCCCTATGAAATTCATGGCCCCTGGATTGATAGTAATCTACTATGAACGAATATAATAAACAGTAGCTTAGCAATAGTTCATGAATTCACTCTCTATAGTAAGTATACATTTTATTCATACTATAGAGAGTGGCTGAAGAAGAATTGAGTCAACACATTTGTTTTAAAAAGTGAATTTTATTTACATTGTTAATAAAATTTTAATACTAATAAATTAATTGTCTGTCCTCAATCCTGTGAGATAAAATTAAGAAAATGTAGAAAAAAGTTGTAAGAAGTGATTCGGACTCTAGGTCCAATTGTTCCCGAGGTTACTACGCAACAATCGCGAATCTTGTGCTTGTGATGGGGACGACTACGCCAAACTCACGTATCTGTCAGATTCGCGAAAATGCAGAGGAGAAAAAAAATTTTCAGCAGATTCGTGGAATAGATACCACTCAAATAACCATGTTCTTGTGGAGTTAGAGAGTTGAAATTTCTGGAGGAGATAGTTGACCAATGTCACTACTCAAAGTGATGCTTAGCCCAATTTTCGAATTTTTGCAGTTTAGTGGTTTTGGCAGAGGATAGTTTTAAAGTTTCGTGGTTTTGGCAGAGGAGCGACGATATAACCAACCATATAACAAAGAAAGGAGTGGTATCCTCGCAATCCCAATTCGTGTTCATATCCAATCTGGATTGTTTGGCAAGAGGTTATTTCTAATGTTTGTAATGATTGGTTGACATGCATCGATGATCAGCGCTCTCGATGTTCTAATTTCGTCACGTTCGTCGAAGTTTGTGAATATTGACCAGGTTTGAGAATTGGAATACCGAACTTTATCACGAACCTTGATAAATAGTGAACGACTGAAAGGGTCATTACCATGGAAAACACGGCAAAATTTAAATTTTACAAGTCATTTTCACTACGAGATTAAGGTATTTTATTTACTTCTCTTTTCTCTGATGAATATAATTACGGGAATTGCCATAGTAGTTCAATAAGTAGTGTAAATGTGTTTTTAAAATCCTCTGAATGTAGATTCAAGTTATCAACGTTATTTTCTCCAGGTTGCATAACAACGTGCCCCAGATCAAAACAATCTTTATTAATTGCCTATGCAGGCCAATAAAGCGAGTTTTTTTTTTACATCACAGAAGCAAACCGCAGTGTCGTCCGTCCACCCACCCGTTTTGTGAGCCTATTCTGGCAGGCTCATTATTTTTAAGTATAGAAGCCACTATACTTTCTCACGGAAAGTTCCCATCCAAACCGGTACTCTTTTCCTCACCTTAATTAATAGACGGTAGATCTGCTCTTCCCGATCTTTAAGCTTCTTCTTTGCATCTTCTTGCGTCCTGAAATCGAAGAAATGGACTTGGATGAACCGTTTAGCGATTTGATTTGGAGAAATTCAGAGGGTAGCGGAAAAAATCGGGCCTTTGGTCCGATTTGAACAAGCCTTACTTATTCTAAGTAGAATTTTCGATTAATATTCGTTGACCCCTAACCTACTTAAACAACACGCACGCTTAACACGTTTCATACTTACTTGTCTTACATCTTCTTTTTTGATCTGCAGTCTTCTCTATTGGGGGTTTTTCTTCACCAAGTTCCAGTTGGAGCCAGATTCCACAACCATTAGGTTCTAGGCTTTGTTGTAAGTAGTACCTAGGGACTAGTATCGAACTGAAAAACATTAATATTAAATATTACTATGATTGTATGTTACAAGTACATATCGGTGCGGCGACAGGTTCTTTGTATTGCTGGCAAAGATGCCTAAATATCGAAAAATTAACGAACTACTGAAAAATCAAGCGTAGTACACTTTTCTGCGTGTTTTGCTTCGAGTCTACCAAGGTAGCGGAAACTTTGTTTTCACTTTTCAAGGTTGAAAAAGAAAAGTTCTCCAAAATCAAAATTTCCTCTAGCGTTTTACGTTTCACACCTTTAGAAAAATTTTGGTTCCGTGTCTGTCTGTCTGTGTGTCTATCTGAAAATCCTTGAAACCGGCACCACATACGAAGTTAGTGTCCGGTTTCGATGAAATTTTCAGGGATTGTGCGAGTTGGCGTGTAGACAGTCCCCTATGAAAATCATCACCCCCTGACTGATAGTAGTCGCTGCGCATGCGCGAACGTGATTTCCTTGTAACAGCCATAACTTCCACATTTTCTACCCGATATCGAAGAAATTTTCAGGGATTATGAGGATTAAGTTGTAGATGGTCCTTAATGAAAATTAAGGCCTTAAAATTGACAGTAGCCTCTGCGCATGCGCAAACGTAAAATTTTTGTAATAGCCACAACACTTACATTTTTCATCCGAATTTGATAAATCTTTTTAGGATTGTTCAGATTAGCATGTAGAGGTCTCCTATAAGGGTAGTGGAAGGTACTCAGAGATTGATGTTTTGAGATAACTACTATGCATCGGATCATCTATACAATCGGGTTATGGATACGAGGAAGCTATGTGCCACACCCACTTGGCAGACTTTTTTCATTCGTTTGCTTCATGATTTCTTCATCGATACCTATAAAATAGCATTATGTGAAGGATTACTTGGATTTTGCTGACCAGAATAGCACACAGAAAAGTAAGTCCTAGGTACTAAGTAGGTATTGGTTCCACTATTTGTTCTGTCTCCTCTCTGTTTTTAGTGCAGTTTTGCTAAATATCAAACTCTACAGAACGAGTTAAATGAACTAAAATTAAGCTTTGCAATCAGGAGTTGAAAGACAAACACTTTCCTTCATTGAACCGCCAATTGTTTTTTTAAAGAGAGAAAAAACTTGCTGGACTCTTGTTTGTCGCGAAGAACAAAGCTACTTTCTTTTGTTCCCCTCACTTATCTAGAGAGCTCACCGTATTTCTGTCACAGCCCAGAAATTTCGAAATCAGGGAGGAAGGGTATCGTTGGCCGAGAATCCGAGTATATCCTTACTGCGAATACCCTCCCAGATTAGCGAGTCGAGGAGTCCGTCGCCAGCTCTTATGGTTGGACAGTACGAGTAGATGGTAGAGTATCACTTGGCTCGTCCTTGCGAGATGCTCACCAGAGCGTTGGAGCGGATCTGTTTTAAAAGGCAAGCGGATGTATGAAGCAGGTGCTTCGACGCTTGAGGGCTTACCAGTCTTCACGGCTTAAGGTGTGTTTCCGAAGAATTGATTCGAAACAAACCTTCTATATTGAGAAAAGAGGAAAAAAAACTTGTCTGATACCTACAGGAGTATTATTATACTCGTGTAGGAGTATTACAATACTCCTATGACCCTTGTTAATATCAAGTATATTTACTTGATATTAACAAGGGTCATAGGAGTATTGTTGTGGCCATTTTATTGTCAGAGAAGGAAGAAAAGGAGGAACTATTGTTGATGGATAGGAAGCCTCACTCTCCCATGTTTTAGAACAAAAGAGAGATTTTAAAATATTCTCACTGATTGGGAAATTATGAACAACGGTTCAGATCGTTCTTTCTGTTGAACTTCAAATAGTTTGATCTTACAATTTCCTTGGTTAGAAAAGACTTCATGAAATTATGGTACAGCAGGAGTTTCACAACCTACCTATTTCCGCAGTTTTGATCCGATTTCGATCAAATTTTCAGGAAGTAAGAGGGGTAGATCCTAGATGGTCCCATATGAATTTAAGGCCTCTGTGCATGTCCGTGATGAGGAAGCTATATGCTAGTTTGGTAAAGTGGAGGTAGAGGGTATTTTTTTCACTTTTCGAGGTTTCCTGCGTTCAACAGGAGAGGAAATGGCCTTGGAGCTCAATCAGCTGATCAGTGATCTTCAACTTTGATGATGTATAGAAGTATGTATCGATTGACCCTGCCTCTCAAATTTCAGCTTCCTGCGTTCAACAGCATCAGAAAAAAACGTTGCATTGTTTTGTGTGTCGAAAATTTTGGAATGACCCCCAGAACTAAGACATTTCCATGTCAAAACTTGGAAAAAAGAGGAGTTGAAATAAAATAGCTAAGAGACATTTTTGTTGGAAATACCTTGTATGATTGATTCTTGAAGTATGGTCTATCTGAGCGGTTGACATTCCTATGCTCGTTTGTAAACTTTGAAGATTCCATCATGTTTTCCACACTGTGTACATCATGGATGTTCATACGTCCTCTGAACTCTTTGGGAGTGTATTAAGAGTACGTCTTAGGCATAATAAATTAGTTGCCTAACCAGAAACTCTGTGGTGATTAGTTACCGGCAATTTTATCCTGGGGTCTTGATATATCTCAGAGTTTCGAAGAATAAAAATATTTGGATTACATAAGGAGTAAAGTAGGGAGCTAATGGATGGTCCGCCTGAAATTGCATTCAATCATTAGATCTCTGTCCATTCTTAAGCCCAAGGACTTTTCTTAAAACTAAAGGACTGAAAGCTGGGTTCTGATTATCTTGAGTTCCTTATGTATTTCATAGTTAACGGACCCACAGTAGTGTGATTTTCCTTATACATCACGATCAACTGAAAATATTGAATTTCTGGCGGCAGTTGAAGACAAATGAATGGGTTCTATAAAATTGATAACGAGCACTAGAGGGATTCCTGAATAACATTTTATGAAACCACTCTATTTCTTTTTAGTTTGATTAATATCATGCAGAAAAGATTTACTCAAAGCTGAACAAGACGTTTGATTGGTTCTCCGTGAGGCAATCAGATCATAATGGACGATAATTGGATTCCACTTTAATAAGCTTCGCAAGCAGTTCGCGGAGTTTGGGGTCAAGAGAGTGCGTTTAACTTGAGTCGAGTGGGCGTTTTATTTCCCACCCACCGCGTATTACACGGGACGCTGACTTAGGATTGAATAGCCTGTTGATTGTCGTGCTTTCTCTAGGAATTCAGAGAGCATTTTACGGCAGGTCGCCCTGAGCTTGCGATGAGCAGTCAGGGTGGGCGTAGCTCGATAATTCCAAGATAAAAAAAGTAGGGCGCAAAAAGTAGGGCTCAAGGGTTGTAATCGTACGTAAATGCCGGCGCAAAACTTGAAAAATTCTACCTAAATTTGAAATTTTAAATGATTTTAGAAATTCATTAGTGCTCGGCCCTAGGGAATTGAAAAACTGAAATATTGCCGCCAGAATCATCAAAATTGAACAATAATTGCCAGAAAAAATGGGGAAAACCGCTAATTAAGTTATGTTTTCCCCATGAAATGTTGCTAAATTTGAAATTTCCAAGGATTTTAGAAATTCATTAGTGTGTGGGCCTTGGGAATTGAAAAACCGAAATATTGCCGTTGGAATCATCAAAATCGAACTATAATTGCCAGAGAAATAGGGGAAAAACGTGGGAAAACCCGTTTATTCAGTAGTTTTTGACCGACTTCATGCGCGGCGAAGCCGCGCCGAAGGAAGGAGGTATACAGTTCGGTGTGTCATGGGACGACGATTTTTTTTCTGTATGTTTGTACCACTAGCAGTTTCTTATTCGGCCACCAATCTGCCTGATTCTTTTCGAAAAGTGTTCTACAAGTATCCATAGTGGTCCCGTTTTAATCAGATTTTATTTTGCTTTGTTAAAAGTATCGAAATTTTGTGAAAATAGTTCAAAAAACGTGTTTTTTCGGAAGATTGTTCCGCATCCTCTCCCCCCGCCCGACTCGTCGAAGCCACCCACCCGCTCGTCCCACCCCCCGCCCACCACCACCCACCCGCCCGTCACCTCCGGCATATTCTCGGACGCCTGCCGCCCCTCAACAAATTCAAGGGGGACCACCCTCTCATTCATTGGGGACCATCCTCCCCATTAAGAGTGAAACGCTCATTTCTTCAAGATAAACTTGATTATGAAGCAAAATTTTAATTTCAAAAAATGATATTGAACTCAATTTTGAAAATAACTTTAACATTTCATTGAAAGACGAGTTTCCCGACTCATTGTACATTTTTGTACATGTTTGTGTAGGTACATTCAAATTTAAGGTCCGATTCTAAGCTTCACAAAAAATGAGATGCTTTATGAGGGGGTTTCCGATAACCATCAAATTTCGGTAGACTACCAAGTGGGTCTAGCACATAGCCTTCTCATCATCCAAAACATGTTGCAGCGGGCTAAAATATGAAGTTCAAGTCCGATTCCGATGAAATTTTCAGAGATTGTACGAGTTGGCGTGTAGATGGTCCCCTATGAAAATCATCGCCCCCGGACTGATAGCCGCTGCGCATGTGCAAACGATAATTTCCTTGTAGCAGCCATCATTTCCACATTTTCCATCCGATTTCAATAAAATTCTCAGAGACTATGCAAATTGGCATACCTATAGATGGTCCCCGATGAAAAGCATTGCCAAGGAACTGATAATAGCCACTGCGCATGCGCAAACGTGAATTCCCTGTAAGAGCTATACTTTCTACATTTTCCATCTGATTTCGATGGTATTTTCTGGGATTGCGCGGATTTGAGTGTAGATACTCCTCTACGGACATCATCGCCCCCATTTTACTTACGTTGAGTGAAACAGTTTGGTGCAGGAGGAAGGGAAATAATAATGCGTGTTTTTTCGCTCACCAACAGGTTCTAATTGACTTAATGCTTATCCAATGGGACGTCCCCTGGAATGCATGCATTACTAAACAATATGTTTAACAATTTTTTGGACTCACTAATAACTACTTTAAACAATATACTGTAGGTATAGGTACTAAAATAAAATGTAAAAATTAAACAATAATGTTACCTACTACCTTCATAAAAAAACCTCAAAAAGTAATAATTAATTCCACATTAAAAAAACCATTAGTGATTAAAAAATACAAGTAAAAGATTTAAAAAAGAAAAATAGCGAAAAATGTCGAAAAAAGGTTAACGGTCGGTAACTCAAAGAATACCGACTTGAAACAAACGTACTTGGTAGAAGGTAAATTATGTAAAATTAAAAAAAAAATTATATAATAAAAGTCGAAAAAATTAATGAGTTAAAAATTAAAACGAATGATTTAAAAACTTAAACAAAAGTACTTGGTAGTAGGTAAGTTATGTAAAATTAAAATAATTAAAGTCGAAAAATTAATAAATTAAAGATTAAATCAAATGATTTAAAAAATTAAATTTTAAAAATAAATTTAAAAAACCACTAAAAAGTAAAAAATAAAAAAATATGAAAATACAAAAATAGTAAAATAAAAAACTTTTTAACAAAAAAACGGACCGACCTCAAAACTGATGATGGCATCCCACTAAAAAGGAAAAAATAATAACGACAACTTATTCAGTTAGGTTGGTAGGTAGGTACGCAGTGAAGTCGCCGCCGTGCCCATCTGCAGAAACAAACATACACAAGTAGATTCCACTTCCATCTGGTTAGTATTACAACATGGGTCGATAGTGCAATACAAAACATGAATGAGAGTGGGTACCTATCATTGAGGTAATGCATGTGTTCCAAAACGATTAGGTAGTACGTCACTGCTGTCGTATGAAGGAGGATGAGAGAGTGACAATAAGTGTGAATCTCAGTAAGAATATTTCCTTTGATAACAGCTGAAGACGTCTGAGTCACCAAAAATGGCAGTTGGATAAAAATTGAACATGAGAAGGTTGTTTACTTACTTACCTACCCTTAATCCTGTTTTGTATTGCACTATCGACGCATGTTGTAACACTAACTGGTTCATTTGAGTATGAACTCATATCACAAACCCACATCATGATCTAGACAATTCTACATTCAATATGCCATACATGGAATATAAGATTAATTAGATATTATGTAATCAAAGATTGATCATGTATAATTAGATAAATAACTATTAGATACTATCTAATCAAGAGATGGTTTGTTCGAATCCCAACATTTCGTACGGGGATTCACACTTATTGTCACTCTCTCATCCTCCTTCATACGACAGCAGTGACGTACTACCTAATAGTTTTGGAACACATGCATTACCTCAATGATAGGTACCCACTCTCATTCATGTTTTGTATTGCACTATCGACCCATGTTGTAATACTAACCAGATGGAAGTGGAATCTACTTGTGTATGTTTGTCTCTGCAGATGGGCACGGCGGCGACTTCACTGCGTACCTACCTACCAACCTAACTGAATAAGTTGTCGTTATTATTTTTTCCTTTTTAGTGGGATGCCATCATCAGTTTTGAGGTCGGTCCGTTTTTTTGTTAAAAAGTTTTTTATTTTACTATTTTTGTATTTTCATATTTTTTTTTACCATTTTTCTTCGGCAATTATAGTTCAATTTTGATGATTCCGGCGGCAATATTTCAGTTTGTCAATTCCCTAGGGCTTTACACTAATGAATTTCTAAAATCCTATAAAATTTAAAATTTAGGTAGGTACTTGAGTATTATACGGAGGCCACCTAACCTATAGAAATATTTCGTACCGGATACCAAAAATAACTACATAATTGGAAAGAACACACATTAATAGACTTACACGTGAAGTTTTGAATTATTCGGACGCCTGGTTCTGACGTTCTGCAACCCAGAACGCAGCAATGTCATGTTTCGTGGTCGTTAACACACAATTTCACTGAAGGCAAAAGATGCCTTTCTTGTAAGAAACTTACACTATCCTCTTCATTTCGAGGTAAATCCCACAACAAAATCACGTCACTCATTATTGAAAAACGTATACCAGTAGTAACGCACGGCAATAAATCACTCAGTAGGTACACTGACCAGACACAGTGACAGGCGATGACAGGTAATGGCGCGCGCTCCGGTCAACGACCCTGACCTTGGCCTACTTGGAGAGGATTCTGCGAGTAGACACATGACTCATCTGATAACGCTCGACTCACAACAATACTAGAATAGTTCTACTACAACATCTATAACAATTTAACCTTCTATAAGTGCCGCGGCGCGTTTCGTAATGGTGGCCTCCGTATAATACTCAAGTACCTTTAGGTACAACTTTTTAAGTTTTTGCGCCTTCAATTTCGCTAAATACTAAAAACGAACAGCGACCGACTGAGACCCCCTCAAGACTCATCATTGAGGGAGATGGTAAATCCAGAAAGCAGATTGTAATAACGCTATTTGATTAAACATTTTACCATATGAATCAAACATTTTGCCAAATTAGACGTACCTTTAACCAAAAAAATTAAACCTCTTCCCAATACAATTCAACTTATTTCCAAAATGCACCTTTTCTTGAAATAATTGAACCTCTTCTATAAAGAGGATGTAATTGAAATAAATATGACAGGTAGCAACCAGTAAAATGTCTGTGAACAACTCATGATGGCATCGCTAGTTAATCCCTTCCCAGTGGTACTTATCACTCGGATGGGATGCATCTTCCTAAGTATAACTTCCTAATGACCCTACTGCGTAATGATTATGCGAAATGATATTTTGTTTTACTAGCGTTTAACCGCAGTTTTCCTAGTCGTTTACTGCTTTCCTCCTGTTCTGTTCGATTCGAATGAATTTTTTTTTTTTTTTTTTTTTTTTAAATTGGCATTGCCTTTATTGACATTTAGCCATATAACAAAGTAATGATTGACTTCTTAATAATATTTTACTTTATATCTAATTAAGTTGTTAACATACATAAATCATAACAATCTTCCTAAATTTTTAGATTATTTACAGTAATAAAAAAATATATATCTTTCCATACATCAATGTTTTAGAGAAGGGAAATATAATTAAAGGGGTTTTCCACCAACACTTCTATTTTTTTAAACAGTTCTTCTCTATGAATTAGTAGCGCACACTCCATTATTGCGTGTTCAACATCACCATACGGATGCCCGCATTCGCATACAGCGTCATTTCTCCTATTAATTTTGTGCAAATACGCAGGACAAATTGTGTGGTTCGCTCCTAGTCTACAAAAAATGCGAATAAATCTTTTCCCCATGTTGACGTGCTTGAACCAGGGTACAATTTTTATTCGGGGTTGAATATTTTTAAAAAAACGGCCCTTACTACCTTCTTTGTAAACCTTTTGCCATCTTTGAAAATGCATTCTTTTGGACATCGAATAGTATTCCTCCTTGGGCAGTTCGCAAACAATCACATTTCCCACATGGGCAGCATTCTTCGCTGCCAAATCAACTCTTTCGTTGTAAACTAATCCTACATGAGATTTAACCCATACAAACTGAATTTGTAGACCTAGAACCTGGCAACTATATACCAACCTAACGGCCTCCAAAATCAAATGGTTCCTGAACCTCGTGAGGTAAGGTGACGATATTGATTTCAGCGAACTTAGTGAATCTGAATAAATAATTATATCTTTCAGATCCGATT
Source organism: Apolygus lucorum (assembly GCA_009739505.2). Lineage (NCBI taxonomy): Eukaryota > Metazoa > Arthropoda > Insecta > Hemiptera > Miridae > Apolygus > Apolygus lucorum. The sequence continues at coordinate 3,924,741 of CM019183.2, forward strand.
GAGCAGGTAGTGAGATAGCATACTTAAGGGCCTGGATAATACTTATCAACTCGGCTGAGTAGCTGCTGGTTTCTTTATATAAATATAAATTAGCAAAAGAATGAATGTTATAATGAGTGCTAGTAATTCTAGCTCAAGTTCTATTTTTGTTGATGGGCGAAGGAGTAGAGATGCAGTTAAAAGTGAATTAAGTTCATCACAATCTGGTGTCGTTAATCTGAATGTTAGACAACATCGAGGAAATAAAACGGTTTCTATCAAAAGGAAGAAGCAATTAGTGAATTTGTACGAAGAAGGTTTTTAGTGAACTAAGCAGCGTCAAAGTCAAGTATTAATTTAAATACTGGGAAAGCCATATTGCACAAATATCACAGGAATTGTGAGGTTGTTAACAATAGACCACGAGGATAGACCAGGGAAAGTCATTAATGTCGTGCCTGATTTAACTACTAAACGAATGACACAGAATCTACCTGAACGAAATCTAGATTTGGGTGTTTCTTCCATAAACTATTTCTCACTTGAAGCTCAATTGTTTCGGGAAAAGGTTTAGCTATTTTGGAAATAGGATGAATTATTTTGGCAAAACGTTTGATTTATATAGTGAAAGGTTCAAAGATTTAAATTATCACGAAAATAGAATCCCATTCCTGCAGTATGAGAATGATGAAATATTCAAAGGAATGTTTTAACCGATTTTCAGCCATTTTTGACAACCTTTAAATTACGAGTACATGTACCTTTTAAGTACTCTTCTCCACAGGCCCATAGAGTACCCCTCGTGAATAGATAAGAGTGCCCAAGCTTAAAAACTCTCAAAACAAAGGTCGTTTTTTCACCAATTTGAAATAGCATTGAATTAAAACAACTTTAAACAACAAGAGACCACCCGGAGCTCTGTAAGACAAACTGTTCGCTCCCTACGAGTGTACTTAGGGGTCGTACTTACGAGAAATCAGGATCGCGAGTGTGAATCACCAACGAGGAATAATCTCCGTTAAAATTAACCAAAATGCGATCGCTGTTCGTTTCTTGGAGTTGTACTCAGTTTTGCTTCCTTAGCAACCAGTAATCAAATTTCTATAGTGTAGAAAATTAGGTAAACAAAATAGTGACAATGGCAAAGCTGTGATCTTTGCAGACGAGTGATCGATACAGGAAAGTAATAAACCTTTATGAAATAATATGCAGCGTTTTGGTAATTTGACCCCTTTTTGTCCAAAATGTAAACCTAACGAACTCGTCTTTTCATTTGTTACTAAGAAAATTTTGGCACTAACTTTGAATTTAGAGTTAACATAAATCATATAATATCCAAATTTTCCATGCTCGAATTTTTTGAGTCTATTGCAATAGCTTCGTGTCCTCCAAAAATCTTTTCAATAATGAACCTTTGGAATCGACCAAGAAATAAATTTTAACCCCCCATAAAATTTGTTTTACGTTTTAAGATACGTAGAATCCGAAAATCGAATAAAAATTTGGCCGTTAAATAAATAAAAAAACGCGGCACTTTCGTCAGTTAGCATTGACCGATTTTGATGAAATTGGTTTACAGGCACAATTTAGGGTCTAGTTGTGCTCCGAAGATTTTGGCCAATGTAGGTCACTTTTAAGGGTTGAAAAATAAGAAAAATTTTTGAAAACGCCCTAACTCAAAAAATGTTGATAAAAAGGTATTGTTTTCCATAAATTTAAGATAGTACTGAAGTTTTTGAATTTTTAGACACCACGCGGAGCCCTGTAGGACAAATAGTTTGCTCCCCACGAGAACAAATCGCAAAAGAGGCCTAATCTCCGTTCAAATTTTAGCTGGCCGAAATGCGATCGATGTTTTTCTTCAAGTTGGCTGGTGGTAACAATGGCAAAGCCGTGTTCTTTGCAGACGAGTGATCTATATAGAAAAATGATAAACCATTTTGTAATAATTTGCAGCGTTTTTGCTATGGGGTAAAATGTCTCTTTCTGAGAGCACATCTTCAATTGACCTCTTCTTTCGCGAAAATTTTTTCTTGATCAAGCTATTCCCGAACTTTGGGGTGGTGAGCTGAGGAAAAGCAATCATTTGAGCTTGGGAAAAGCCAGTGGTACCATGGGTGCTTACCGGTAGGCTATGAGAAAAAAGAGTGTCTTTTCTTCTCAATTTTGATGTTGTTGTTGTTGTCTGATTCAGAAGGTCAACTAATCCAGCTGTTTTGGATGCACGGAACATACATTTCGGTGAATACTACAGGCATGCCACTCCGTAGAGTCTTTGAAAGCACAATCTTCAGATACTTCGAAGCCCCAACTTCCCCTGGGCAGATAAACAGGATGACAACCTCCTGGGGGAAATTATGAGTGTTGTGTTATCAACCTCGTAAATTCCCAACATGTGAGGCGTTGAGGGTGAATGGAGTTCGAGAGACCGGGAGAAGCCGCGCCGCTCTGCCAAGCGCCAGTCGGTGATTCGCTTCCGTTCCGGCCTGAGGTGCCTCGGAACCCCCACATCCTGTGCGAGTGCGATCCGGAGCGCACTCCCCCTCACTCACGTCTGCCTCAATCTTCGTTCGGAAAAAAACCCACGTTTCGTGTTATTAAGGATTTTATGTGTCTGTGTACCGTTCGATCTTCCCATGGATCCACATCTGTACAACACGGTCGTCAATCTGTATGTCAAGGTTCGTTAAAAATTCAAAATCTTCTTTTATTCTAAAGTTGGTGTCGTGACAAAGTTTGGAAACAATTCGACAAACAACTGACAAGTTTTGGTGACAACTTTTTCATTTTTACTAATGAAAAAAAAAGTATAAATCGCTCTTTCTCTCTCTTCTTTAGTATAAATCTTCCTTTATACTAAAGTTCACTTCCCATATTTAAAAAACATCTAAGAGAGCAAATAAAAGCAGGTATTACTGATTGATACTATTGGGTGCAGGATTGTGCGGAATCTGACACGTAAATAAATAATGGGGGGTGCGCCTTGATTTTTTTTTTAGATTTTTAATCGAAAGTAGACTACATCCTGAGAATTTTGGCACCAACCGCGACCTTCTAGCGTGAGTAGATCTGTTTCTATGATTTTTCATAGAAATTATAACATTTTTCGCGTCATAAACGGTCGAAACTGTAAAAACTCATAGGAAAACGATTTACACACGCTAGAAGGTCGCGGTTGCTACCAAAATTCTCAGAATGAGGTCTACCTTAGATTAAAAATATCAGTATCAGTTTTTCCTACCCAGGCGCACACCCTATTATGTCAATGAAAGTTGTATAGTATTCATGGACACTGTTTAGTTTTATAACTACCTTAATGTATTGTGTGGCTGGATCTCAGGAAAATCACTAAAAGCTCATGGGGTACCTATTTACTTTTTTTCTCTCTTTTCTTTTATAGATGTGAAGGAGTCATCGCAGTGGGTGGCACTCATAACCTGTTTATATTTCATTTCTAAATTGCTGCTGAAATTTTTAACTCATTTTGTATGAACCTAGTTTTTTCGTTTAGTCCTCAGAGGACAGGCTTGACCACTACGTCAATGGACTTATTCATAACCATGTGTAAATTGTATTTTCCTTCATTTCAATATATTTCTCTCTCTCTCTCTCTCTCTCTCTCTCTCTCTCTCTCTCTCTCTCTCTCTCTCTCTCTCTCTCTCTCTCCATCTTCTTTAGTATAAATATTCTTTCATACTAAAGTCGGTGTCGTGTCAAAGTTTGGACAAAAAAAAAAAACTGATTTTGGTTTAATATTTTTAATATTGAACCTTTGGAATCGATCAACAAATTGTTTTTACGCCCCCTCAAGATTTGTTCGTTTTCAGTTCAAGGTGCTACGTGGAATCCGAGAATCGAATGAAAAATTTGGACCGATTTTGATGAAATTTGGTGTACGAGTATGGGCTCAATTTGGGGTATAGTTGTGCCTCGAAGCTTTTGGTCGATGTCAGTCACTTCTAAAAGTAGAAAAATAAGGCTGAAATTTTGAAAACACTAACTCAAAAAAAGTTGATATAAAGGTTTTGGTATTTCATCAATTTATAATAGTACTGAATTTTTAGAATCGAATGAGACCACCAGAGCTTTCTAAGACCAATCGTTCACTCCCTATGAGAATTTAAGGGTTGGACTTATGATAATTCAAAAACACGAGTGAGAATCGCAAAATAGGGCTAATATGCGTTCAAATTTTAGCTGACCGAAATGCGATTGTTGTTTGTTTCTTCAAGTTGTACTCAGTTTTGCGTCCGTAGCAACCAGTAATCAAAATTCATAATGAAGGCACACATAACTCATTATTTCTCCGAATTGAAACGTTTATTTCGTCAATATAAATTTGATTGTGATGCGAAAATATGGTTGGTAGGACATCAATAATGATGTCAGTCACTTCTAGGTGTAGAAGAATAAGGGCTGAAATTTTGAAAACGCCCTAACTGAAAACTTCTAATGTAAAGGTATTGTTTTCCTTCAATTTAAAATAGTATTGAATTTTTAGAATTGAGTGAAACCGCCCTCAGCTCTGTAGGACAAGCCGTTCGCTCCCCATGAGAACTTGAGGCCAAATTTCCGTTTAAATTTTAGTTGACCAAAATCCGATCGTTCTTTCTTTGAGTTGTACTCAGTTTTGCGTCCTTAGCAACCAGTAATCACATTTCCAAATAATTAAGGTAACCTCAACTCCCCATTTGATCGATTTGAGTGTGAAGCGTTTATTTCTCCAAAATAAACTCGATTGTGAAGGTAGGTAGTACCTATGGTTGGTAGGTTGTGGAAATAGCAAAGCTGTGTTCTTTGCAGGCGAGTGATCAATACAGAAAAATAATAAACCTTTGTGTAATTATTTGCAGCGTTTTTCTTTTTTAGCCTTTACAATGGTACCTACGAAATGTCACAGAGTTGTTGACATCCATAGAAAAGATTTTATTACCTCATCAGTCGTGTTTACATTCGGAGCTCAACGGCAAATTAGTATTTTTTTACAGTGCCAATTAATAACTTACTCGTCAGCCTGTATCTGACGTTAGAACTAATTGTCAGTCACTTCCTTAAACCTAGAAGATCCTTGAGATCGGTGAGTCCTCAGTGTACACGATTCATTCATTAAAATTATTGGAAAATTTTTCTTACTCTTGTTACTACTATTTATTAATTAATTTTTGAATTTTTGAATACGTACTACGAAAAATTTCAAATTTCAAAATGATTTGTTCAACTTTGTTGGGACCGAAAAAAAATTCCAAAAATGCCCTCTTCCATACTTTCAGGGATCATTCAATAGGTCGTTGATAGGCGTATTTAAAGGCTTGGAAGCACTCAATTAGCTGTTCTAAGATCCCGGTTCGGCATTTCTTCAATTTTTAGGAACACCAACGAAGCCCAAATTTGGCGAGGATTTTACCCTTGATTTTACCCTCAATAAGTGCAAAATTTATTATTTACTATTATCTGATATTTATTATAATTATTTTTTGGAGCAAATGTGATTGTTCCTCGCTTAGTTATTATTCATGCAATATAGCGTTTTGAACTAATTAATTTTCATTTCAATTGGAAGTCCTACCAACCCTTCTTCTGGTCTGAGCCATGTAGAATGGCGAGAAATGCTGCGTCTTGTGGCTACTTATTCCAATTTTAATGGTTTTACGACTGGAAATTTAGTTTCAAACAACTTTTTTCTCATGGAAATTTTGAGTAGAGAGCTGAATTCGTTGGTTTCTAGGCCTAAAACGCATAAAACTTTAAAATGGGGTTTTTATGAAAACAATCGATCAAGTTCTGGTCTGTGACTCCTAATGTGGGATATAATCGTGAGCATCGAGAAAATTTAATTTTCTTTAGACAGAGTTTAGGAAGCTTGTTTTTAACAAGTAAGACACGAGTCTATAACGTTAGTTCTGAATTAATCGTTACAGATCGTTATTAATCGTTACAATATCCGGAGTTCAGTATTTGCTACGTCTACGTCCTACGTCTGATGTCATATTGGATTGTTGTGTCGGTGTTATGTACGTTCTTCTCACGGATCTTTAGTAAATATTACTCAATTTAAAAATTCAAGATATTTTCTATAGATTCCACTTAACGTAGCTGTCAGTCACTGTCGTGTCTGATGACTACAGTTACTGTATGCATTCAAAGATTTACTACTGTGTTCTGTCAGGGACAGCGGTGTGGCTACGGTCGTTGGGGCGTCGTTGTTTGGCGATGGACTTTGGACCGACCTCTGCGGGGATCGTGGGTTCAAGGCTCATCGCCGGCAGCGTGCGTTTTTCGGCGGCCGCCCCCGCCCGAGAGCCCCCGGCAATGAGAGCCCCTCTCATTGCCTCCCTCGACCCAACCCAGGGCGGTGAGGCAATGGGAAGCCATGAGCGAAATCATCAGATCAAATTTTGATCTTCCCTTCGGAAGACAGCTGATGACGTCCGCGACGCCAGGAATGGCAGTCGGACGAAAATCCAACCTGAAATGGTTGTTTACTCTACTTACTTAGTATGTATTCTGTCGACTAGGTTTGATAATGAAAAGAGGGTGGCAATGGTTCATTTTGACTCTCTCCGCCATCGAAGCATAGAAAACTTATTTCCTGTCAGCAGGCAACCCTTGAGTAACATTAGCTCTGCATCAATAGTTATTTACATACTATGTTAAATATGCTTCTGTTATCGCTGTGATTCGGATGAGCTCACTTCATTCAACCGAGTACCGAGTGGTGCTCAGTTGAGTGTTACCTTGAATTGTTGTACAGAAGAACCCATATTATAAGACTGGCAATGAGGATATTCTATGATGGTTTTCCGTTCAATCTTCTCAAGAATCCACATCTGTGCACCAAGAACCTCATTATATGACGTAGATGATGTCTGTTCATTACGAATCCAAAATCCTGTTTAAACTCTTGTAACTACGAACCTCGAAAGTGAGTTATGTAGAAACCTGAAAGATTTCAACAAGATGATCAACGTTATGGAGATTATTGGGGTGATTGGGGCTACCCATAGTCCTTGGGTTTTTGGGAGCCACAGGGTTTTGCGCAGAATTTTGAAGGTTAAATGACGATACCAGAAAGGATCCCCCTATCAAAGGTTGATGAGTTTACAGCTGACTGGAAGCAATTGCCTTCTGTACCTCCAATCAGGATATTGAGAAATATCAATCGAAGAGTGCCAGAATCAATAAGGTAAAGAGGAGACACCCTAGAGGATGTCTCTCAAGATAGAGAATAGTATGCTTTTTATTAACTAGCAAATTTCACAAGATTATCAGCATCAGTATACATTAATTATAGTTACGCACGCTGTTTTGCTTTGAGCTATCCGAAGGAGCTCCTCTTAATGCAGATTTGCCGATTGTCTACTTGAATTGTTATACGGTTCGTGTTACATACATTCTTTGTGTGGGTGATTCTTTCAACTGTAGAACATAGTTTTTATGAATCCTGAATGCATTTCAGTTGACGTTTTTTCCAAGGAGCATAGAAAGCTTACTTTCAACTAGTCATCTATATAAGAATACTAAGTACCTACTGGATTAATAGTTTACTACAATGCCATTACCTGACTGATTTGAACGAACTCATTTGACATCACCTAAGAAATCATAATAATGTAACTAACCTTGGTTCATTCGTTCGAGTCTCCATAGTTTACTTCGGTCGTAGTCTTCGCCAATTGTACAATTAGTTAGAAACTTTCGAAATATCGTCGCACAAAAAGAGTGTGCTTCCTGAAAACCGCTACCTGTAGCTAGATAATTACACTGTACACAACCTCGTTTCGTTTCAAGGTTTTGAGTGTTATGACGGTATTCTGTTCATCTTCCCATACATCCCTGACTCTTAACGCACGGTATATGTACATTCGATCGAACAAGAAACGTTTGATTTTTAATTTTTCTATTGAGTTCAATTAAGTCGTATGCGGTTCATATTTACCTCAGTGTATGCCTTACTCTTCTCCAAATGAGCAAATCACTAAATCCTAAATAAGGATTATTCCTTTACATAATGGGCTATGAATAGACTTTCCCTCCTTTGAGGGGTTGGAAGAGAGAAGAACTTCAAACGGTAGCACCCTGAATTTTTTCAAAAAGTTAAAAATAACAATGTTGCGGAGCACTAATACCCAGGGCGAACTGACATAACAAAGTCAGTTCCATGATCTTTGTTGATGGAATAGAAAGGGCAAAAATTATTTTGAGTAAATTCGGTTTCTACGTTGAATTGTATGAATAGATACCATCTTTTGACACATACCTACTAAAATCATAAATTTTGGAACCTTCTTACGCTCATTTTATTAATGCTTCTATCGATACCTTAAAGAACAAAGGTTCAAGGCTATGTCCAGGCTAAGTCCAAAAACGTATTTTTGAGAAAAACGCAAATGAAGTTATCACCAGTGCACAATCCCTAAAATAATGGCTTATTACACTAAACTCTTTAATTTCGTCAAGACATTTTCAAGCTATAATCGTCAAGAAGGTCAATAATAGTTTTGTTGAATTTAAGTTTTTCTGAAATTAAAAAAAAATAAATGTAGAAGATGGATGGACATAGCGCTTTTGGGCTTTAAGGTATCGATATACAGGCAAGGAAAGTACCTATTTGCAAGTACTACGTTTGTTTTAGTCACACTTTACTTCATCACACTTCACTTCGGAGTCTACTAAGGTAGCGGATTAGGTGGAAAAAAAGTACTCCAAAATCCAAATTTCCGCTTGGATTTCACGTCTTAGATCTTCGTGAACCACTTCATCAAAACTGGACTATAACTCTGTATGGTTTCGCCTTTAGAAAGATTTGCGCACACACGGACTGATAGGATATTGGAAATATTTAGAAAGACCAGAATAGCATACTTAAGCAAAATAAAAAGGCGAGTTGGTAGAAATGTTGAAATCTGAGTCAAACCGAATTGTTACACAACGGTTTATTATTTTTCTGTAAAAACCACCCGTCCGCGAAAAACATGGCATTTCCAGTCGGCCCGGGAGATTATCTGGATTGGTGACCACCCGAGGGCGGTATGGCAGTTCTTGATTGGGCCGTTGGTGAACGCCGCTCCACTTAAGCGGGTGAGGCAATACGTAGCCACAAGAGAAATAATCAGAACCAATTCTGATCTTCCCTTTTGAAGATAACTGATGACGTCCGCAACGCCAGGAATGGCAGCATCAATTTACTTTACTTTTTACGTAGTGCAATAATAACATGTACAACAGCATACCTTTGTTACTAACTTTCAGCAATCTTGTACTGTTTTAAATTTGCTGCAGTGACTATTTACAGGGTAGAAATAAATATATCGTAATAATTAGCTGTGAACAAAAATGTTTCTGTTCCAGAAAAAGATGCAGACCAAAACGCTTAATACAGAAGTGCTCAATAACAGCACACCAGCACTGCAAAACAACAATAACAACAGCTTACCTCTCCTGAGCACTTCTCTACCAGCACCGATTACACAACCAGAAACCAATCAGGTAACATCCAAAACAAACATAAATACACGTTCAATAAAAATAGGTGGGACAACAATAATATTCCGGATGGAGTTGGATCAATCGATGAAGAGATCCTGCGGTCGTTTTTGGTTTATTATTTTCAATAATGAACCTTTGGACCGACCAAGAAATTTTTTTTTACCCCCCCAAATTTTGTTGTTTTACGTTTCAAGGTACATAGAATCCAAAATAGGATAAAAATGTTCCGTCCGTCTGCCGTACGCGGCACTTTCCTTAGTTCCCATGGACCGATTTTAATAAAATTTGGTATATTTATGGGCTCCATTTGGGGTCTAGTTGTGCCCCAACGCTTTTGGCTGATGTCAGTCACTGTTGAGGGTTGGAAAATAAGGGCATACATTTTGAAAACGCCCTAGCTCACAAAATTTTGATATAAAGGTATTGTTTTTCCATCAATTTAAGATAGTATTGAATTTTTAGAATTTTTAGAGACCAAGTGGAGCTCTGTTGGACAAACTGTTCGCTCCCTACGAGAACTTAAGGGTGGGCTTACGATAAATCAGAAACACGAGTGTGAATCACAAAAGAGGCCAAACATCCGTTCAAATTTTAGCTTACCAAAATGGGATCGCTGTAGGTACGTGGTAGGCAGGTGATGACAGTGGAAAAGCCGAGTTCTTTGCAGACGAGTAATCTATATAGAAAAATAACCTTTGCGTAATAATTTGCAGCATTCTTTTCAGTTGTTTTCAGTGAGTTTCTACATTTGTTTTTTGAGTTTTTTGTACGAGTTCCGGATCACTTTCTGAACGGTACTTTTAGGTCTTTATGGAGGGTAGTGTTGCGGACGAACCACGGGGCTCCAGATATGAGGCTGTGCTCAATTGTTGAGTTTTATTAATTTGGCTTGATACAATTTGGCAGCAGATCCCCATAATACACGATAGTATTCCCAGATGAGAGAAAGATGGAGGTGTCCTTTTCTCTACAGGCTCAACGGGGAACCTCTTGTCGCAGAGAAGAGGCTTCAGTTTGATGAATCCCTCCTAATGATCAAACTGTATAGTGTTTGAGGTTGGGAGAACAAGCAAGGGTTGTGTTTCCTTCAGGAAGAGCTGTAACTGATAAAACCTTGGACAGGAAGAGTAAACAGAGAAATATGGTTCTGGAAAAATCAGGTCTGGACGAGCAAGAGGGTAGGACGGTACAAGAAAACGTACGGAGATGTCTCGGACGACACAATAATGGGTAGTTGGGAACCTTCCAAATTGTCCTCTGCCCAAGTTGAGCTCAAGTTTTTATTTTATTTTAGATGTTCTTTGTGTATAGTGAGGAACGTACTAAAAAATTGGTAAGTACGAGTACTCGTAGGTACTCAAAATATGAAATGTGAACGGAAGGGGAAATTTCACTCAAGACAGAGAGATAGGTTGGATTTAAACCGCGTTCTTGGTGATAATATCATGTCAAATTTGACAATTTTTTTAATTTTCATACAAATAAGTTATGCACAGATCAACTTCACCAAAGGATAATTACTATTAGTCACATGAAAGAGCCTCACGAGCACTCACCTCATTCGTTTTGGTCATTTCAATCCTCTTATCTCGTACGGCACTTGAAGCACGCCTACCACCCATAGACGTGCAGACAATAAGTTAAAAGTCTTCGGTAAAGCAAATGACCTCAACGTTTAGGGCAGACGTTGAAAGTCAACCGCACAATCTGCTCGGATGGACGTTTGTGCGGTTTACCTCAAGAGGAAGACGATGGTTCGAGTTGAGATTTCCGAGAGAGCGATGCGGGTCGTTTCCTCTGGTGAAGTGCAGTGTTGGAAGCGGGGATTCAATATGTGCTTTCTTCTTTAATGGATGCATCTGCTTTTGCATAATGGAAAATTGGAGTTCATATCGCTGCCACGACTTCAATTCAGTGTGACCCAATTTCTAGGAATATTCTCATAATCATGTTCAACGGTATCTGTGAATTAGGAGAAAAGACTTCAAAATTAAATTAATTTTAAATTAATTTAATTAATGACCTGGGTATCATCTAGAAATAAAATTCGATAGAGATGGAAAAGGGCTGATACGCCAAAATTAAAAATGTTGAATAATCGCGATTTTCTGTGGCGGCGTTTCCAAGTGAGCTCTCGCAATCTGACCAGAGTTTTTAAGTTACTGTTATTTTTCTGGTTATGGCGACATCCTTGGATTTTAGTTTGATCCAATGGGTTTGAAATCATTCCCAGGAACAAAAAAGAGTTGCCAGAGTGGTGTATTGGCCCTTTAACCAGTCTGCCTGATGCACATCAGGTGCCACTTTCGTATGAGTTTTCCCTAAATACTCGCTTTATTTTTATGATGTTCAACAAGATCCCTTCTTCGTCTTGGTGAAGATAGAAAAAGGAAGAAAACTATGTTCATAACTCAATTTTGACCATCGTAGAATCCCCCCCTCACAATTTCACTGCCGAGTGTCGATATTACGATTGTCACACATTTTCTGCAGATACTCCCATTACCATGCAGCCGCCAATGGGAACGGATTTCAGAGGGCATAGTGGAATCTAGATTGCATCAATTTGTCGATGATCAAGTTTTTGCAAGGCTATATCGAATCAAGATGGATTTTGTGGAAACTGCACCAAATTGAGATTGCCCGCTCCAATAGTACCGTGAACTGGGGTGATACTGATATGCTGGGGTGATACTGATCAACACGCCTTTTTTCATATGCATGCGATTACAGAACTCCACACAGTCCTAAATTGGAAAGTTAGGTCGTGTTATGTGTTCGTAACAATGTCTTCTCTGAGGAGATATCGTTCCCGCCCGATAGTCTAAGTTACCATGGTAGCTGACAAGGAAATAAACAAATCTCAAAATCGGGCCCAGCTGACATTGTGATTGTAACTTCTGTTGTGCCGGTGTCGGGTGTTGTGTGGTGAAGTTCTAGCGAAAAGATTTTGTTTCTACTAGAGGTAAGCATGAAATATCTTCAATTTGTTTGTTCTTTCCGTGTTACTACAGTTGGTTATCTGTTAAAAACAAAAACAACTCATTTCCAGGGGGTGATAGTGATCACGGCCGAAAAGCCCCGAAACTATCAAAACGTTTCGTGATTGGTCCATCATTATTTTTGGCAACAAGTGCTTTAAAATAAGTTGTTTCTTGTCAGTTACCAAACATGTGCCACAAATTGTCTTATTATAATAAAAAATACTGAAGAGGATATTACGAGTCTTGAATTTCGGCTTGATTCTGATTTTTATAAGTAAAGAGTTGGTTTTCATTAGTTTTTCAATAAAAATTGTTCTGAAATGAATTGTTAGTGGTTTTTTTTACCTCAGGGTACTAAAAAACAATTTTTAATAGTTTAAGTTCGATTTTTAATTGTTTTTAATACGTTTAAGTTCGATTTTAAATTAGTGATCACTATCACCCTCTATGTGGGGGGTGATACTGATCAATTTAATTTTTTTCTTTAAATGAGCTTAATTGAACAAAATTTCAAAGTTTTATAGAGGATACTGTTCGTAAGATGTGGGAGAATATAAACTATTTTTTCAGATTTTTTTGAATTATTACACTGGTAGTTTTCAAGGAAAAACTGTAGAAATTGATCACTATCACCCCAGACTACGGTACAACCTAAGTAGGTATCAGACGTCCACGAACTTACCTGAAAATTTGGTACGCTAAAGTAACCGGAAATATTCACATATTGAGGTGGAAACTCTTTTTAAACCCATCAAGACCAAGTTTTATTTCTCCTCGATGCAACGTCTAACCGCTGAACCAATTTCTGCAAGTCTTGTTCAAAATTGTTCAGAAAATGAACGGGAGGGAGACGGATTAGTAATAAGAGATTAAGATAACTTTTCCCCTGTTCTTTCTAGAGCGCTGAATTACGGTAGACCTTTTTAGATATAATTGAAAACCACCAAAAATGGTCGGGAGGAATTCAGACCAGCAGTATGCTCGACACAGTGACACGACAGTTAGACACAATTACTCGTTAACTCTTCCCGGCCCATCCGGGAGTGCTGTAATTTGGTTGGTACACAATTTTTTAGATGCTTCTGAAAATTAAAAAAAATGTTTAATTTCTCGACTACCGCGATAAAACATGTAATTATGGACAAATTTTGGACCACTCAAGAATAAATGTCGCAAAGTATGTAAGATTCAGTATTCAGTTTAGGTCGCCCAGCTGATCAGGTAGGAAACTCAGTCTGTCATTTACACTCAGCAGTCCCAGTAAAGCTACCAAAGGCTAACCAGTAAGGCTAAACAAAATGACTTAAGTTTCATTCATTGATTGCACCGAGCTGAACTCTTACTATTCAACGTTTTGTAGTGAACTAAATAAACCAAATATCCGTGTAGCAGATCTCTCGTGATGGTTTCATGCAACTGGGGATAAATCAGATCGGCCGATAGGTATTCACTTTACTAGACTTCTCCTCATTCTTAGTACATTCATGATATTGGCTTTGATTATCCCAAGTCCAGAGCTTCCTTGAATTATAAATGGATAGAAATAGAAAAATAGATACCACCTTATTTTTTGTTTTGAATTTCATCACCTAGGTAAATAGATTTAATTCAGATTTATCTCACTTAACTCGAACTTCCCATGGTCTCTAAGTCGCATTACTATTCTGACGTGGAGCTCCTTCGTATTCAAGAGTTATACGGAACCCGCAACACCGATCAGTCTTGATGCTGGGTATTTCCAGACGGCAGGGCTCCGTGAGGCACAACAACTTAGAGGCGTGAAACTCTATTCGAAGAAACAATATTATTCTTGGTTGCTAAGGAAGACCAACATTGTGACATGAAGAAACAAACCGGCTAACTCTCCTCAAAGAATTTGATCAGTTGAAATTTGAACGGAGATCAAGCCTCTCTAGCGATTCTCCCTCGTGATTTTGATTTCTTGTACGTTAACCCTCAAGAAGTCGTAGGGAGCGAACGATTTGTCAAGCAGATCTCAGAGTGGTCTTTTTTATAATGTAACACAAAATGTGTTTTGTTGTTTGTTCGCGTCCGCGTCTGTGTCCCATCACGCGAGATTGTGGATTTTCGGATACCTTGAAACAAAGATTAATCTTGTTGATGACAACATCCCCATCCAGGAAGCCGAAAAATCAGATTCTGTGTTTCGTTGGTTTTTATCCTTGACCATACGGGGTCTCGGTTGTCTCCCAGATTTCTTTCTACATTGAATATCATGAATAAATTAATACCACTGGTGACAAGACACCCCCAACGACAATGTTTTTAAAATCGATTTTTGGATATTGACATTACTCTAGAAAGTAAACCATACTATTTTGAGTGGTAGTTGAAATTTTTTTCTTGCTTGATTCCAAAGGTTCAGTATGAAAATAATCAACCAATTTACGAGTACGTGTTGCCTATTATTGTTTTTGGGACACTCTGATCAACTTTCTCATGGCCATCTACATAGTACCTAGAAACTATGAGTTTGGACAACAGATAAAAGTGGACCGCCAAGGCTTCCTCGTATCCATAACAAGATCAAATAGGAATCAACAAAACATCAATTCCTAGCACGCTTCGAATTTGATGGAAATAGGTTGATGTTTTGGTTGTGGCAAGGAATTCACTTCTGAGCATGCCCAGTGACTACTAAGGCCTACATGAAATCCTGAATACGTGTCTCTTCTGTTGTTTCATGTAAACAGTTGGAATCCAAGAGGATTGTTATTGGATATGTCATTGCTTTATATCCGTCTTTCAGTGGTGGTTGGAAAAGATGCCTTGATTCTGGAGTGAAACATCTCAATCGTTTACATACAACAGCCCTTGGATGTTCTCCATTTTTCAAAGCTTTCAATAAAGTGGCTATGTTCCCAGCGGACGCTAAATATGGAATAACCGAAGATAACTTGACGGAGACTCATTCAACACCCCAACAACAAAAAGAGTACAGTGAGAGGATGAAGGAACAATTCGATCGAAGACATTCGAAACAAGTGCCTCAATTCGTTGAAGGAGGACTGATCCTTGTTCAAGCCGGGTTCAAGGGAAACGAACCTATCGTTAAGGGTCCGTTCAGATTAAAAACAATTAAATGGATGAACAACTACCCCAAAACATTGGAATACGAAGACGAGAAAGGAAAGAAGAAAATAGCAGCAATCCGCAACACACTTCCATACCATTGCAGGAGCAATGATCTCTCTAAGAAGGGGAATGTAACTACCTAGTTTAATAATGATTTTCACTTCTTCAGTGTAGTATCACATCATATGTTATTTTATAATAACCAAGGAGTTTTGAAAGAGGCTCCAAAAAAAAATAGGAGAATAAAGAGCTGAGTTGGTTTTCCACCTAGTACGTCTCATTTTATATTCGTGAAAATTCAATCAATAGAATAAGTTTTTGTACAAGCAAATCGGTTGCTTGCATTTCATTCCGGTCACAATGCGATTTTTAGGGACTTGAGTGATTCGGTTTCTGGATAGTTCCCTATAAATGTCTTCGTCATCTAATCATCAAAACTGTGGAAATACTGATAAGTACTTGGAGATTGGAGTTTCACTTTTTTTAGCGAGTGGAAATTTTGATTTTGGAGGGCATTTTTTTTATACCCTTGAAAAGTGAAAACAATGCATCCGCTACCTTGGTAGACTCGGGCATTATATCCTCCAAAGTTGAAATTTTTGCGTTATACGTTTTTTCCTGAACAATTTTAGTTTAGTGTCTGTCTGTCGGTTTGTGTCGGTGTCCTTGTAATAGCTATAACTTACATTGTCCACCCGAATTTGATGACATTTTCAAGGATAGTGGGGATTGTCATTTTGAGATGGTCCTTTATGATATTCAAAGCTCCCGGATTGAAATAGCCTCTGTGCACGCGCAAATTTAAGACCCTTGTAACAGCCATAACCTACATTTTCCAACCAAATTCCATGCAATTTTCAGGGATAGTTGGGATTGTTATGACGATGGTTCCTTATGAAATTCAACACCCCCGGATTGAAATAACCTCTGTGCGCGCCCAAATTTAAGACCCTTGTAACGGCTATTACTTCTACATTTTCCACCCGAATTTGATGACATTTTCAGGAATAGTTGGGATTGTCATGTAGATGGTCCTTTATGATATTCAACGCCCCCGGATTGAAATAGCCTCTGTGCACGAGCAAATTTAAGACCCTTGTAGTAGCCATAACTTACATTTTCCAACCAAATTCGATGCAATTTTCATCGGTTGTGTGGTTGTGACTCTGGATGGTGCCCAATAAATGTCATCGTCAAGTGTTCATTAAATTTCTAGGGTAGTTGTAGGTACTAGGAGATTCAAGTTTCGAGACTATCTACTTTGCATCGGATCATAGGTACATAAAATCTTGTTATGGATTCGAGGATGCTACGTGCCAGACCCACTTTTTCCGTGGAGGCGGTGTTCCCAAACAATACACTACTGATCTTTGTCACAATAGCTCCTAGGAAAATCTAATTAGTTCTGGACTTCAAAGTTTGCGCGGAGCAGCCTGACCCCTAAGAAGTATCCACTAAAAACACTAGAAATTGAAGTCCCTATTCTGAACCTAAGTAAAAGATGAAAGAGCTAAACACAAATGTAGTACATGAGACGCATCTAGATCGTTCTGACTAAATAGATTAAAGTGTGCTCAATCTTACCTCTTCCTAATCTGCACAGAACCCACTCTTCATCTTCCCCTCAGGTAAGATCCTGATTGACCAGACTCCCGGGAGAGGGCGCGGAGATTCTAAAAGAGATTTTTCTGTTCGCAGGAGCTGCCAGGACCTCTAGCGCCACCTGTACCGCCGCGCTCGCTCCTTCAGTCTCCTTCATCTCCACTTCTTTCTCACAACTCACAAGGTGAGTCGGTCCCGCATCCCCTTCCCTTTTCACAAGTTTTTTGTGTTGTATCAACCACAATTAAGTTCTTGCGGTTTGCGCTAAATTCCCGTTTGCAGGAAAGTTTTAAACGCCGATAATTTTCGGGATTTTCACGCCGCAGAACTTTTTCGGCGGTCGTTTTCTTGGACTGCCACCAATCCCGGGCCGGAGGTAGTTGTAGTATTGTTGTGAGTGCTAATTTGGATTATTTTGATTCAACGCTGGATCCTTTAACGGGACGAGGTGAGTACCTTTGTTTCATTAAACCTCTGTGACATGATTAGGTACCTACCTATTTATCTACTCTGTTAACAGGTTGATTTTATTGGCAAAACAGCGCGAAGGTACCTACATCCTCAACAACCCACCGTTGATATCTCTTATCAGAATCAACAAAAATACCAACAACATTTCGGCGTTTAAACGTCCCCCAAAGACCCGACATGTTCATGATTTTAGGGAAGGCATCTTTGAATTACCATGAAATGAAATCTTCATAATAGAATCTATTATTCTCTATCTAGAATCTAATATTATCTATTATTCATCAATATCTGATATTGATGAATAGACAGGTAGAACCAACAGGTTCTTCAGCACTCACCTTCGAAAATGCTTCAGTAGGTAACTCGTTCAGTCAGTTCAATTTCTGTTTTTCAGATTCAGTCCTACTGAGTAATTAACCATCTATTTGTAATATTCATGGCTCTCGGTACTCCACTCCAGTGCAATCATGGAACGTCACAGTTTTTTTCACAACTGAATAACATGAACTTATCAAAATACATATATATACATACTCGTATTATCGGATTAATTACATGAACTACTGATCAAGTTGCCGGTATCATACATTTAGACACGACAACAGGAATAAGAATTCTTCCCAAATTATTTTGGGTTTTCATAAATTTTCAATAAAATTTCATAAAATCTCATAAATTTAATGAAATTTCAAATTTCAAAAATTTTGCTATACTCTTAGAATTGCTCTGCTGGCTGTGGATTCCTCTGTGGTAATTCAGTCTCCGGACAGTCCCTTATGAGTGTTATTCTGAACTATAATTTTTCTGTACTTAATCGCCCAAAATCGCTCGAATTTGTATTGTTTTTTGGTTTAGCGTCCACTAAGATTACTTGTAAATTTCATTACATTTTGATCCAAAACTTCATAGTAGGTAATCTAATCAGCAGCAGAATTCTTTCAAGATTGCAAAATATTCCGGAAAATCAACTTAAATCGATAATAATTATCAATTGGGATGCGGTTTTCAATTGTAAAAAAACCATCAACTTGATCGTGAAATTCATGTTTCATGTTAAGAAATTTGGGTGCCTATTTTGTCTCTGATCAACGTAATGGTTTTCGATCTGATAGATTCTATGTATGTTCTTATAAGTCGTTTAGTCGTTTGGGATATATAACGCCAAAACCTTTTGGTTTATTATTTTCAATAATGAACCTTTGGAATCGACCAAGAAAAAAATTGTTTTAACACCCCTCAAAATTTGATGGTTTACGTTTCAAGGTACGTAGAATCCAAAAATCGAATAAATTTTGATGAAATTTGGTATGTAGGCTCGAATTAGGGTCTAGTTGTGCCCCGAAGATTTTGGTTGATGTTTGTCATTTCTAAGGGTTCCAAAATCAATTTTAAAATTTTGAAAACGCCCTAACTCAAAAAATTTTGATATAAAGTTTTTTTTCTTTCAATTTAAGATTTTATAGAATTTTTTGAGACCACCCGGCGCTCTGAAGGACAAACCGTTCGCTCACTACAAAAATTTAAAGTTTGGACGTACGATAAATCAAAAACACGATTGTGAATCGCAATAGAGGCCTAATCTCCGTTCAAATTAAAGCTGACCGAAATGCGATCGATGTTTTTCTTCATGTTGGATGGTTGGTGGCTTTGCAAACGAGTGATCTATATAGAAAAATAAAAAATAATAAACCATTGTGTTACCACGCTGATTTGCAGCGTTTTTTTCTTTTTTTTTTGGAAGAGTACCGAGTCAAAACTTCATGACGGCATAAGTCATTTGAACATGAGGTAGTTGAATCCAAAATATCTTTCCATTTCCATATGTGTTTGCCATTAAGATTACTATCTGGTTTCTGCCTGCAACTTTCTGCCATCGAGTCCCGAAGAGCCTTGCAATTGAGTACCAAGTTACCTGAGTGCCTCCATGGCCGTTCAATTGGGGTGGTTGCTATCGGTGTGAGCACGCGTTCTCACGAATTCTCCACTTTTTCCCCTGCCACCATCAGGATCGGGCCGAGGTTGAATTGAACCGTGAGAAACATGGAAATGGCGTTGTTATACCGACTCGCTTCCCACGCGGGAGGGATATCGGGAGGAACTACTGTACTGAACGACACCATACATAACTTGGGTTGAAGGACAACAATAGGAAAACACCGAAGTGAAATAGCTGAAGTCTTGTGAGGAACGGGATTCCACCATGACGAAACTGTATGTGATCTACAACTCTCAACACCATTTAAACTAGACAATGTTGTACAGCAAGAAAGCCGTATTCCCTTTAAGCTGGCCGAGAGGTCCACAGAGGCGAGCTTCTTTTGTGAGCGATACTTTTCAAAAGTGCAGCATTTGGTTTGATAACTGCTCTTGCACTCTATAAAATTTTCATTAATAAAATAATATGTATTCATCAACATCTGACTCTTATGGTGATTAACCTGCCAAATTGAAATTTTGGATAGTGATGTCCTTAAAAGTCAAGCATTGTCCGTTTATTCGTCTTGATTTCCGCGCTGAAAAGGTTACTCTGTTTTCTTTGAGATTGTGTCCCAACCCTCGGCAAACTTCAGGTCAGAATATAGAAGATCAACTACCCTCAACCTGTTTCTTCAAGCAGTTCTGAACACTACGAGGTGAATTGCCCCACTTAATCGAAGCTTCCTGATTATTTGGTGTCTCCATAACTTGGCTGGCAACTGGGAAACTACGTTACCATAAGTGATTTTCCACGGGCTCCTAATCCGATCCCATCAACTACTGCTCTTGCCAAAATTGGTGACGGCGAGGAATAAAATGCCCAGCATCATTTGCCAGCCTAGCAATGACAACTGAGCAATCCATGGTAACTCCTTTATCTTTTTATTGTGAAAGGGAGTTCTGGGGCGATTCCTGATCATTTGGAGTCTCCATAACTTGACTGGCAGTTCTGAACACAACGAGGTGAATTTTTAACGAGGTGAATTACCCCACCTAATCGAAGCTTTTTGATTGTTTCCTGTCTCCATAACTTGGCTGGTGACTGGGAAACTACGTTACCGTAAGGCATTTTCCACGGGATACTAATAAGATCCCATCAACAACTGCTCTTGCCAAAATTGGTGCCCGCAAGGAATATTATGCCCAGCATTATTTGCCAGTCTAGCAATAACAACTGAGCAATCCATGGTAACTCCTCCATCTTTTTATTGTGAAGGGGGGTTCTGGGGCGATTCCTGATCATGTGGAGTCTCCATCACTTGGCTGGTAGCTGGGGAACTGTGTTACCAGCAGAGATTTCCCACAGGATTCTCACCAGATCCCAACAACTCCTTTTTCCATAATAAATTCAGGAAACGACCAATTATTTGTTTTAATACTGGTATTTTAAAAATTAATAGTACAAAAAGGAACTGTTGCTGAAAAGACTGGGAGAATTCAAACAAGGAAAATTTTATTTTTGTGAATATTGATTCACACTTGCACCCTTGATTATACTTTTGTATCGAGTGATTGAATGACGTAGTTTTTTTTCGCACTGTGAGCTTGTGAGTTCATTTTCAGCGAGAGAATCGTTGGTCCTCCCCAAGGGAAGTGAGGTTTCGTAAGAATCGTAAGAATCTTGTGAGGTTTCGTAAGAATCTTGGAGGTTTCTGTTCATCGACAAAAAATTCATTAATAGCAAGAGTTGTACTGACCTTTGAAATAGTTCACATATAGTGGTAGCCATTACTTGTAGTTACAGCTGGGTGAGGGGAGGATTAAGAAGGCTGGTCCTCGTTTTATATTTTACTCAAGTACTTTCGCCCGGTAGGCATCATCAGGAGCTTAACTGTCAAGTGGATGGGGGTTCCCTTTTCCCTTGGTTATAAATGGAAGTAATCATTTGGCTGGATTTCCATATGTCATAGGGACTTGCGAATTTGCTGCTTAGGGGTAGGAAATTTGAGATTCTTCTCCTGTTTGTCTTATTCTTCATTCCAAAATTTTGGTATTTTCCTTGTACATTTTTTGCATGTAGTAGATGTATCCATCCTTATATGGTGCAAGTGGGTCCCCAGATCTCCCAGCTTGGGAATTTATTAATTGGTACTTGATTGAGAAAACAAGGAAAAGGGTATTATTTAAAATCCAGTAAAAAGAGTTAACCTTATTTAAACTGGGGAACATTGTGAATATTGATTCACACTTGCACCCTTGATTATACTTTTGTATCGAGTGATTGAATGACGTAGTTTTTTTTCGCACTGTGAGCTTGTGAGTTCATTTTCAGCGAGAGAATCGTTGGTCCTCCCCAAGGGAAGTGAGGTTTCGTAAGAATCTTGTGAGGTTTCGTAAGAATCTTGGAGGTTTCTGTTCATCGACAAAAAATTCATTAATAGCAAGAGTTGTACTGACCTTTGAAATAGTTGTACTTTTCTAGCAGGTCAGTGAAAAAATTGATCAGTAGCGAGAAAATGCAATGTGCACAAAACTTCAACTTCGTTTAATGACCAGCAGATGAAGCTTTTCTTCCGCCTTCCTCGTGTGGTCCATTCGCATCCTAAGATCTTGGCCGTTGAAGAGCACTAAGTACGGTAGGGACCCGTCCTGAGTTTGACTTGATGAATCAACTTGTATTCTGCTCATGAAAGCGCTAAGATTCAGTACACTCCATGGCAGAAACTACTGGAAGTGATTTTGTTCAGAGACTTCGATATTGTTATGATGAACGACACGAGGCATCTTCTTTAATCTCGAGAATACATTGAAATTATTCCAAGTGCTGAGGATCTGCTATACTCCACTATAACACGATTAAGTCGGTCGTCGTTGATGAACAAAATATGGAGATTGCCGTTAAGACAGATCGGATTATACCATTAATTGAAATAAATTGCCCACCTTAACAGATCTAGTCACACAACTTGGTTAATTGAGTTGCTCGGTTCATTATCTTATCAGTTCATTATCAACCGAGTAATTTTTTACCATCCATTTTTCTTCTTCGAGAACCCACCTATAAACTTGATTCCTCCGCAAAGACCGTACAACTATAAAAATGCAGTTCCAAACAACAACAGCCTCTCAGTTCCATGTTTTTTGTTGTACTCCTACTCGGTTTCTATTGAGTCCGCTAACGAACTCGACCGGGTGCTACAAAAACTGGCTCGCGCCGTCAGCCCTCAACTCCTGCATCTTGCACTGGCCGATGCAGCCGATCCAATGCACTCATAGCTTCCAATATTTATATGCCTTTACTAAGATGTAATATTTACCTGGAGTAGGTGTGATTGTCTTGGGAGGTATTGGCTTTGTGTGGCCACTGCTTCAGTTTTGTATTAAAAACTGTACCAATAGTTATTGAGGGAGGGGAAGTTGTTTTTTTCTACAACTTATTGGTGCTTGGGGCAAATAAGATTATAATGACAATTTAATTGAATTTCTGATTAGCCGCAAATACGTACATAAAGGACACTTCCTGATTCTTCTTAACATTCCGTATCAACTCCCTGGTAGTTCCACTATTTTGAGAGTATACTTTGGTGTCAAAACTTGGTGGTTGGAGAAATTCCAAAGATAATTTAAAAAAGTCTTCCTCAGCACTGATTAACTACTTCTTGCAGTTCAGGTACTCCAAACCCTCCTCTTTTGAAAAGAAGACAGAGGTGTTCTTCACCGATTCAAAATAGTAAAGGAGTTGGCATTACCTTTAGGCTCTGACTTCTTAGATGCGTCTATGTTTCCTAGATCTGCTGATTAGCTCTTTTCAGTCACTATAGTGATCATGATGCAGTCTTCTCACAAGCACTAGAAGCACAATAATCAGATTGTGCTTCCACCCGTCTCACCTCACCATGGGTGGAAATCCTTCTGTTTGCTATGATCTCATTTTATAGAGAACTTTTATTGTCCTACATCTATCGCCTTCAGATTTGCAGGCAAAGCTGTAGTAAACTTACGATGGAATTTCCATTAATATCCATTTCAAAATCAATTATCAAAGTAAGGAGGTTTTGCAAAATTTCACACATTCAGGGCTTGTATGTAGGTTGTATGCATATAGGTAGGTATCTAACCCTTAGTTCTGCATCCCTTCATGATCGACGATTATGAAAATCTGGAAGTACCTCTTGTAATAAGGGAGTGTAACTGTAGAGCTTCAGTCGTTCGTGAATCTCCGAAGGAGGAACATTGTGTCGACAAAAGCAAAATAGAAGCCGAGTGTAGATGTTTTTACCCGCGGCGCGATGAACTCAGAAAGCGATGGATGGACGATCCCCGACATTATTTCCACAACAAAAGAGCGGATTGCGCGACATCAGCAAGAAACAGCTCCAATTCAAGCAACAGACCGCAACGTCCGGAACAAAATAGGTGAGCTGTACGATATTATCAGTGCGTTATGTAACTACCTGTCCGAAATAAATGAAAGAGTGATAGAATCTAATAAAAAAATTATAGCTATTGAGTCGGAGAATTCAGTTCTAAGAGAGGTGGCGACGATCTCTAGAACAGAGCCTTCCCAACCAAAGTCTAAAACTTTAAAACCCCGCGATGAAGAGGATACAGACACAGCCGATGAGGATGATTTGGCTACTGACACGCAGTGGATCAGAGTAATGAATAAAAGGAGAAAAACTTACAAATCTCCTCCTGAGAAGCAGGGCAAAGTACGAGAAAAATCCCCCTCTCGTATAAGTTCCAAAGAAAAGAAGGTATACCCCCCACCTCCTATTACAATTTCTGGAATCAAAGAGTATCCTGTGCTACTGGGTATTTTGAAAGAAGCCACAGACAAGCCATGTAAGGTCACAGCCCTTAATAGCGACCAGTGGAAGGTAAATGTCTCTGATGGGGACATATACCGACAAGTCTCAGCCAAACTGAGAGAAAAAGAAATAGAGTGGTTCAGCTATGAGGACAAGAATGCAAGAGCCATCAAAGTAGTGGCTAGAGGATTGCATCCTACGTGCCCAAAGGATGAAATTGTGACGGACTTACTGAATCAAGGACTTAAAGTACTTGATGCAGTAAACCTAAAAAAACGTGTGGTGTTCGAAGAAAATGGCACCAAGACGAAAACCATGAAGGATCTCCCCCTTTACATGCTATCCTTTGACAACGATGAGAACATCGATAAGATTTATAACATTAAAACGATTTTGAATTTAGTGGTTCACATAGAACCAATGAGGAAATCTGGTCGACAGATTCCTCAATGCAAAAAATGCCAGGGGTTTAATCACACAAAGTCGTTTTGCGAAAAAACTCCAAGGTGCGTGAAATGCGCTGGAAGGCATGAGGCGAAAAATTGTCCTACTAGTGCTGATGAACCACCTAAATGTGTAAACTGTGGGAAACAGCATCCCGCAAATTTCCGAGGTTGCATTATAGCAAAAGAATTGCAAAGACTCCGGGATCATTCCAAGAAACCTGTGAGTGTCCCAAATAATCAACCAAACAAAGCGCCTACCCAAGCGAGAAGGGCATCAGTGTCCTACGCCAGCTGTGTAAAACAAACTCCAAAGGAAAACGTGGCTGGAAAATCTCCTAAAATGGAAGAAATTCTCATTAAAATAATGGATTTTATGGAAAAACAGTGTTCTAACAACAAGACATTGCTTGAACGTATTGAAAGACTGGAAAATAACCAGTTAAAAAGCAAAACTTTAAGATGATGGAACGTTTTAACATCCGCATAGCAACTTGGAACGCCAATGGGATCAACAATCATGTCGCTGAACTTGAGGCCTTCCTTCATAGCAATAAAATTGACGTATGTTTGATATCGGAAACACATCTCACTAAACAATCTCATCTATATATCAAGAGATACAATCTTTACCATGCCTTACACCCAGCTAATAAACCAAGAGGCGGATCAGCAGTACTGATCAGAGACTCTATTAAACATTATGAGAACCACAAGTTGGAAGAGGAAACTATGCAAGTTGCATCTGTCAACATTACATTGAAGGGGAAGGCTTGTAACATCTCCTCGATATACTGTCCACCAAAGCATAATCTGAAAGAAACTGACTATAAAAATCTATTCACTCTGCTTGGAAACTGCTTTATCCTAGGGGGTGACTTCAATGCAAAACATACAGCGTGGGGTTCAAGACTTATCACAACAAAAGGTCGTGAGTTGTTTACAGCAGGCCAAGTGTGCAACTGTGAATTCATGTCCTCAGGAAAGCCAACGTACTGGCCTTCAGATATTAATAAAATACCTGATCTCATTGACTTTTTTATTCTCCGGGGAATTTCATGTCAATATGCAAATGTATCGGGAAGCTTTGAACTATCTGGTGACCACTCAGCCATCATTCTAACTTTAAGTGAAAACGTAATACTGAAGGAACAAGATCCCCGTCTTGTCAGCAAGCACACTAATTGGGAAAACTTTCGGACTCATATTATATCAAGAGTTCAGCTGAATGTACCTCTTAGAACAGTAGAACAACTTGATAACGAAGTTTCAGAATTCACTGAACTTATTCAAGATGCAGCGTGGCGTTCAACCCCCACAATAAATGAATCAACACGAGGCACTACAATCAACTACCCAGTTGCCGTTAGGGAGTTACTGAGGAAGAAACGCAAAGCAAGGAAGAGATGGCAAGTTACTCGGTTCCCTGGAGATAAAACAGAACTTAACAGATTATCAAAAAAATTGGGCACACTTATCGATGAAATAGAGCAAGAAACACTATCAAGAAAAATTCTAAGTCTAACGGCAGATACAACTACGGATTACTCTCTGTACAAAGCAGCTAAAGGCACGGAAACGTCGAGAAAACCTCTAGGACCCATCAGGGTTGGGAACAACTGGGCGAGAAACGCAAAAGAGAAAGTGACAATATTTGCGAACTATCTCTCCCAGACCTTCTCCCCCCTGCTACAGCAGTCACCGAGCGAAGAAGTTCTGAATGAACCCCACAGAATGGATAGTATTCCAATTAAACCTGTGAAATTTAGCGAACTCGCTAATTGCGTCAAACATGAGATAAAAACCAGAAAAGCGCCAGGATATGACCTGATCACTGGTCAAGTGTTAAAAGAACTTCCGGAGATAGGATTGCGTAAGCTACTACACCTCATAAATGCAGCGTTTCAATTATATCATGTTCCGCAATCTTGGAAAATTGCTGAAGTGATCATGATATTGAAACCAGGCAAAGAACCTTCGGACGTCAAGTCCTATAGACCAATTTCACTGCTTCCGGTTCTCTCCAAGCTGTTTGAGAAGCTACTAAAGAAAAGACTCATAAACATAATAGAAGAAAGGAATTTAATTCCACAACACCAGTTTGGTTTTAGAACAAAACATTCAACGATTGAACAAGTCCATAGGATAACAGATGTAATTGAAAATGCACTGGAAAATAAACAAGTGTGTAGTGCTGTATTTCTTGATGTGTCACAAGCTTTCGATAAAGTGTGGCACGATGGACTAAACAACAAACTGCAAGGGATGTTGCCTAATCAATATTGCCAAATTCTGGAATCTTACCTCAGCAATAGATACTTCAGAATTAAAAACGAAGATGAATACTCAAATCTCAACAAAATTAGAGCAGGTGTCCCGCAGGGAAGTGTTCTTGGACCCCTCCTTTACTTGCTATATACACATGATGTTCCTCGCACATTGGGAACAACTATAGCCACATTCGCAGACGATACAGCTGTTTTGGCAGTTGCAGACACAGTTGAAACCTCTACAGTAAAGCTACAGGAAGCTACGAATGCTATTGGAGATTGGACTCGAAAATGGCGCCTCAAATTAAACGAAACCAAATCCACTCATGTGAACTTCACCAACAAAAAAATTACAAATAAGCCGCTGATATTGAATCAATGCACAGTCCCATATTCCAACTCAGCTAAGTATCTGGGAATGACACTAGATGCGAAGCTGAAGTGGAAAGAACACGTCAAAAAGAAAAAGGAACAGCTAACAATCAAATTCAGAAAACTGTATTGGCTCCTGGGCCGACATTCACAACTTAGCTTACACAACAAAGTGCTGTTATACAAAACAGTACTTATGCCAATTTGGACCTATGGTATACAGCTATGGGGATGCACAGCTAAAAGTAACATGAAAATTATTCAAACGTTTCAAAATAAGATACTGAGGAGTATTGTGAATGCTCCGCGGTACATTCGTAATGATGACCTCCACAAGGACCTCAAAATTGAGACTATTAGCGAGGTAGCAAAAAGATACGCGAGAAACTACGAAAAGAGGCTTCACGCACACACAAACCCAGAAGCCATCCAGCTTCTGGACAACACTCATGAAATCCGACGTCTAAAAAGGATCAAGCCACTGGACCTTGGATGCTGAAGTGTAACTTTAATGTAGTGAAAGTCATTGGACTAACACTTGCATGAGAAACGCGTAATATATATGTGAAGTAAATATCTAGATAGTTACGTGTTGTATAATACCTCAATTGTAACTAGTTGATATATTGACTAATAAACGCTTAAATAAAAAAAAAAAAAAAAAAAAAAACTGTAGAGCTTCAGGGAGGGTCCTTGCGAGCAATTATACGTCAGCTTCCACGGTAGCAAAGTCTCCTTTGGACCCTTGATGGTGATATCTCATTTTACTCGTACATGAGTGTTTCTGTCCTGCTGAGTAACGCCGTTTCATAGCTATCATCATATCCCTTTATTCCCCGATTCCCCAGGGGATGAGGACACTAGTGTGAGGCAGCGCCCTTCAAGGCTGCGACAGAATTCCTACTTCCATTCCTCTTCTGTCCAACAATTGACAGAATCCTCGTGTTATTTCGTACCCACCTTCGCAAAAGCGGATGCCTTGACAGACTTATCCGATCTCTCACGGAAGACAGTTGCTCAATTCTGGCGCTTTTTCTCTTGGCTGCCTCTTTCGTAAATCTAATGAGAAGAAACGAAATACGAGTATAATCGAATAAGCACAAAGACGTACGAGACACACTTACAAACGTTTGCTATGATCAATTTGTCTTTCACCATCCATCCAAATATCATCCATTTATCTTAGTTATCGAGTACGAGTATCACTGCGACTAGTTGATAACAACAAAATTTTCAGAAGGTTGGGTCGAAAGTAACTTATGTGTTTCACATATCTGAGTGATAAAAATAATTAATTATTGGCATTGATGAAAGCAGATGCAATTAAGTAGTAGGTAATTCTTTCTGCTTGAAAATTGCTACATTCATGAGAATCAATAGTCGTTTTGGTTTATTATTTTCAATAATAAGCCTTTGGAATCGAGCAAGAAAAAAAAATTTTAACCCCCCCCCTCAAAATTTGATATTTTACGTTTCAAGGTACGTAGAATACGAAAATCGAATAAAAAAATTTCCGTCCGTCCGCCGTACGCCGTACGCGGCACTTTTCTTAGCAACACTGGACCGATTTGGTTCAAATTTGGTATATGGGCTCCATTTGGGGTCTAGTTGTGCCGCGAAGCTTTTGGTTGATGTAGGTCACTTCTAAGGGGTGAAAATTAAGGGTTGAAATTTTCAAGAGTGCCCTAGCTCGAAAACTCTCGAAATAAAGGTATCGTTTTCTCACCAATTTTAAATAGTATTGAATTTTTAAAATTTTTTGAGACCACCCGGAGCTCTGTAGGACAAACCGTTCGGTCCCTACGAGTGCTTGAAGGTTTTCCTTCGATAAAACAGAATCATGAGTGTGAATCGCAAAAGAGGTCTAATCTCCGTTCAAATTTTATCGGACTAAAATGCGATCGCTGTTCATTTCTTCGATTTGTATACAGTTTTGCCTTCTGCGTAACCAGTAATCAAATTTCCATATGAAGCTTTCTATTTTTCCAATCGAGTGTGAAGCGTTTAGTTCTTTCTAATAAACTTGATTGTGAAGGTGTGAAGCCAGTATGGTGTGGTAGGTAGTACTTAGCTGATAGGTAAAAAAAAGTTGGTAGGTAAAAAAAATGTTGGTGGGTAAAAAACGCTGCAAATCATTGCTCTTCTTCACTCTTCAGATCACTGATCAGCTGAGTGAGCTCCGAAGCCATTTTCAATCCTATCGAATGGAAGTGCTCTTCCAGGTGTCTCCAGCATTCAAGAAGATCTTCTTCACTCTTCAGATCACTGATCAGCTGAGTGAGCTCCGAAGCCATTTTCAATCCTATTGAATGGAAGTGCTCTTTCAGGCGTCTCCTGCATTCGAGGAAATCTTCTTCACTCCTCAGATCACTGATCAGCTGAGTGAGCTCCGAAGCCATTTTCAATCCTATTGAATGGAAGTGCTCTTCCAGGCGTCTCCAGCATTCGAGGAGATCTTCTTCACTCTTCAGATCACTGATCAGCTGAGTGAGCTCCCAAGCCATTTCCA
This sequence comes from Apolygus lucorum, assembly GCA_009739505.2. NCBI lineage: Eukaryota > Metazoa > Arthropoda > Insecta > Hemiptera > Miridae > Apolygus > Apolygus lucorum. Next base: position 3,954,681 of record CM019183.2, read on the forward strand.
ATCCTATTGAACGCAGGAAGCTGAAATTTGAGAGGGAAGGTCAAGGGAGAATACAGATGGTGGAAGGTACTATTGATAGAGAACCAGTGATCTATACAGATGGGTGATCTATACAGAAAATAATAAACCTTTGAGCAATGATTTGCAGCGTTTCATTTCGTTTTATGCCGTTACATACAAATTTTCAACACTATTCCTTGCAGGTAAGTCCTTCTGGTTTTGTTCCTTAAGGAGGCCAAATATGCTTTCGGAAAACGGAGTTGGTAGTATTCTTTGTATTAATCTTGGTGTGACCAACAAAAATTCCACCCTTGATATTATCAAATTCGATTTGACAAGAGAGTTGGAAGGTTATGTAAGGAAAAAGAACGCTGCAAATCATTGCTCAAAGGTTTATTATTTTCTGTATAGATCACCCTTCTGTATAGATCACTGGTTCTCCATCAATAGCACCTACCACCATCTGTATTCTCCTTTGACCTTCCCTCTCAAATTTCAGCTTCCTGCGTTCAATAGGATTGAAAACGGCTTCGGAGCTCACTCAGCTGATCAGTGATCTGAAGAGTGAAGAAGATCTCCTCGAATGCTGGAGACGCCTGGAAGAGCACTTCCATTCAATAGGAGTAAAAATGGTTTTGGAGCTCACTCAGCTGATCAGTGATCTGAAGAGTGAAGAAGATCTTCTCGAATGCTGGAGACGCCTGGAAGAGCACTTCCATTCAATAGGAGTAAAAATGGCTTTGGAGCTCACTCAGCTGATCAGTGATCTGAAGAGTGAAGAAGATCTCCTCGAATGCTGGAGACCCCTGGAAGAGCACTTCCATTCAAAAGGATTGAAAATGGCTTCGGAGCTCACTCAGCTGATCAGTGATCTGAAGAGTGAAGAAGCCTTTGAGCAATGATTTGCAGCGTTTTTTACCCACCAACATTTTTTTTACCTACCAACTTTTTTTTACCTACCAGCTAGGTACTACCTACCACACCATACTGGCTTCACACCTTCACAATCAAGTTTATTAGAAAGAACTAAACGCTTCACACTCGATTGGAAAAATAGAAAGCTTGATATGGAAATTTGATTACCTACTGGTTACGCAGAAGGCAAAACTGTATACAAATCGAAGAAATGAACAGCGATCGCATTTTAGTCCGATAAAATTTGAATGGAGATTAGACCTCTTTTGCGATTCACACTCATGATACTGTTTTATCGAAGGAAAACCTTCAAGTACTCGTAGGGACCGAACGGTTTGTCCTACAGAGCTCCGGGTGGTCTCAAAAATTTTTAAAAATTCAATACTATTTAAAATTGGTGAAAAAACGATACCTTTATTTCGAGAGTTTTCGAGCTAGGGCACTCTTGAAAATTTCAACCCTTAATTTTCACCCCTTAGAAGTGACCTACATCAACCAAAAGCTTCGCGGCACAACTAGACCCCAAATGGAGCCCATATACCAAATTTGAACCAAATCGGTCCAGTGTTGCTAAGAAAAGTGCCGCGTACGGCGGACGGCGGACGGCGGACGGCGGACGGCGTACGGCGTACGGCGTACGGCGTACGGCGGACGGACGGAAATTTTTTTATTCGATTTTCGTATTCTACGTACCTTGAAACGTAAAACATCAAATTTTGAGGGGGGGTTAAAATTTTTTTTTTCTTGCTCGATTCCAAAGGCTTATTATTGAAAATAATAAACCAAAAGAATGGGCAAAACCCAAGTGAATTACAGTATTTTCTGTGATTGAAATACAAAACCCGTAATGAAATCCATAATACCTAGTTAATGACTTCAATATTCACCATAAAAAGCTGAAGTTGTACACGTATTGCCGAAAAGATATTAATTTGTCCTCTATAAATATTCAACAAAGAACATTTATTTATCAAACGTTTTAAACAGAAAAGGAGATACTAATTACACTGTATTAAGTGATTATTGGTGAACCCCTCTCCCCTTAAGGGTGGGAGGGAATGAGTAGCCAAGAGCGAATTAATCAAATCCAATTCTGATCTTCCCCTTGGAAGACAGTCTGACGAAAATTCAACGCGAAATGGTTGTTTCTGTTTATGTGAGGAGCTTTATTGTGAGAAATATACGCAAATCCAGTACAAAATCCATTCAGTTTGACAGGTATCCCAAGTTTTTGTATTTGAGCCAGAAGGGAAGGAGCGCGGAGAAAATTAGATTGAACCAAATTTCTGCGCTACAAAAACTAACGGATTAAACTAAATACATCAAATCACTTCAACAATCTTGTGATGCTAAAAAGTGCTAATTTATTCAACAAAGAGCAACTTAAACTGTTGTGCGGTGTTGAAAAGCGTTGTTTTTTGGGGTCTTATAGATATAAGCATTGAATGGAATCTTCCACCTTCCTTTTGATGATTTCCTGTAATTTGTTTATAATTTTCATTAATAACGTGTTTTTTTCCTCGAATAATTTGGAATAAAAGTGATGAAAGAAAAGAAGCACCGTTAACAATCTTGTTAGTCATTCATAAGCTACTGAATTCAAACCCACAGTCGCATACTTCCGTTCATAATTAAAAGAACGGAGAATTTCCCCTCGTTTTCAAATTTTTTGTATAATTGTCTCATAATTTTTATAGTGTATTCAATTATTTTTAAATTTATTCCTCACTATTAACGAAAGTTGTACCCAACATAACGGATATTTTAGTGTTCGTAAATTATCTTTTTAAATTGATATCATTCAAGTTTTCAAGAGTGAGGTTTCTTTTAGTTTTGGTGCTGCTGTCTCAAATTGGGTGTCTCGCGAGTCACCCACAAAATTCCAAATATTAAGAGCCAAAACTGCAGCCTAAGACTAGAGAGTTAATGATTTTGCTCATCTTGTGCTCTTTCATTTCCAAACTGAACAAAACTTATAAAATCAGATGCTCTTCACTAATAAAATCTACAAATTCTAATAGTTCAGAGCCAATCTCACGAGGGTCTCACCCTCGAAATTTCTTGAGAGCCAAATTGAGGAGATTGATTCCAAAAGGTACTATATTCATTTTTGTCAAACGCGAGAAAAACTCAAAAAACCATAGCGACCTGAAAAACGTGCTGTAAACCAATGATGTTATGTTTTATGTTATACTTCAAATAAAAAAAAAAATAAAAAAATTTGGAAAAAAAGGTAAATTAGTTAAAATTTTAAAATAATTTTGAACGATATATGAAATATCCGTTTTTAGGATATTGTAGGTACTTTTTGGGTCAAAACGTGGGGTTTAGTACTTTAAAAGAAAAAACGAAGCGGATATACTTAATACTTTTTGAAATCAAACGAATTGGTTACAGTAAGTACTTTTTGAAAGCGAACGAAGTGAATAAAGTACCTTCTTATGTTTTGAAACAGAACGGATAAGAGACCGTCATTGTGCTGGATATGGTACCTTTTGAAACTAAACGGAATATTCAACCTTGCTTTTCTAGGGAATAGATTATCTTTTGCCCCAAAATGATTGCATTTTCCTGAAGAACTACCCCCTAAAATCCTGAGAAAAATTTAACTCCATTTCGACAAAAATGTTCTTCAGTACCTACCTTTTGGAATCAAACTCCTCAATTGCAGAATGTTACTGACACATGCAGATGCAGATCGAGTGCAATTAGAAGCTTGACTAACACTGAGCAATAATTTTCCCAATAATTTGAAGCTTCTGGTTTTATTTCAAACCCATACTTACGTTATTTAAAATCTGAGCCGATTATTCTCTCGTTTCGTAGTCTACGAAAGAAAATGTTTTAACGGTATATTCATACTTTTTGGTGCTGATTTGTCCCTCGTTCAGCGTCTACAGCAAATTTGGAAACCACCTCAATATTTTATAAGAGCCAAATTGCGGAATGGTCCAGACAGAAGTTAGGGGAGATGCAGCGGATATAGGAAGTCCAAGTAGTAGCTTGACTAAGCAATGATTTTACTCAATATGAGCTTTTTCGTTATATTTAAAAACTATACTAAATCGCATAGCTTTCTCAGTTTTTCGTGTCAATTGTAGTTTAACATGTTCAGGGTCCATACGGAAAATGTGCTTCTCGGGACACCCTCAACAGTTAAAATCATGAGAGCCAAAACTGCAGCCTGGTGCGACTGCTTGGTGCTGACAGAGACCAACGCAACTCGAGTCCAAGCAATAGTTCAGCTCAACTTGAGCTTTCCCGTTTTTATTTCAAACTATATGAAATGTCTAGCTAAATTCTGTAGGTATCCTTTATTAAACCTCTACCTGGAGAAAATCTTGATTTCTTTTTAGATTGAAAATGGTCAATTTTCATGAGGCGTATTCAGATCTCAATAGATACAGGTAAATAGGAACCATATTATGGGTTATGTTATCATAGGTGTCCCAATAGTTGTCTGATTCGTCTCTCCTCGACTCAAACTTTTGGATCATGCCAGTATGTCTCTCTAACCTCTAGCGTATGTTCTGTTGGAGAATGCAGGATATCTGTATCGAATAGATTCACAGTTGAATGCAGCTAGTTTATAAGAGGTACCTTACAATTAGAGCCTAGCGGTCACATGTTATCGACCAAAAGACGTAACGGCAGTCCCAAGTGGTGAACGGTATCGACCTTATAGCTCTGGGACTAACTGGATACTGGATCTCATCTCCCTCTAAAAACCCGGGGATCCGCGACCCTCTCAATTGGACCGATGCTTCTATAAGTTCCCTTTCTTTAACGTAGATCTTCTATCAGATTGGCTGGAAGCTTCAAGTACTTTCTGTATTGTCAGAAGAAGAAGAGTTTTCTCTACCTTTTATTGTGATGTTGGACCCTCGATGGTTGTCAAGTCAGAAACAACACACACCTGTGGTATTACCTTTCATACACCATCATTTCTACACCATCATACACCACTATGTATTTTGACAACAATTTATATAATCATCATTCGAATACAAAGTAACTTGGAAATTGTTCGTAATGGCATATAATTTTGTGCCTACCTTCCTCTACAGACAAGCCCATTTTTGACCGACTTCATGCGCGGCGAAGCCGCGCCGAAGGAAGGAGGTATACAGTTCGGTGTGTCATGGGACGACGATTTTTTTTTTTTTTTTTTTCTGTATGTTTGTACCACTAGCAGTTTCTTATTCGGCCACCAATCTGCCTGATTCTTTTCGAAAAGTGTTCTACAAGTATCCATAGTGGTCCCGTTTTAATCAGATTTCATTTTGCTTTGTTAAAAGTATCGAAATTTTGTGAAAATAGTTCAAAAAACGTGTTTTTTCGGAAGATTGTTCCGCATCCTCTCCCCCCGCCAGACTCGTCGAAGCCACCCACCCGCGCGTCCCACCCACCCGCCCGTCACCTCCGGCATATTCTCGGACGCCTGCCGCCCCTCAACAAATTCAAGGGGGACCACCCTCTCATTCATTGGGGACCATCATCCCCATTAAGAGTGAAACGCTCATTTCTTCAAGATAAACTTGATTATGAAGCAAAATTTTAATTTCAAAAAATGATATTGAACTCAATTTTGAAAATAACTTTAACATTTCATTGAAAGACGAGTTTCCCGACTCATTGTACATTTTTGTACATGTTTGTGTAGGTACATTCAAATTTAAGGTCCGATTCTAAGCTTCACAAAAAATGAGATGCTTTATGAGGGGGTTTCCGATAACCATCAAATTTCGGTAGACTACCAAGTGGGTCTAGCACATAGCCTTCTCATCATCCAAAACATGTTGCAGCGGGCTAAAATATGAAGTTCAAGTCCGATTCCGATGAAATTTTCAGAGATTGTACGAGTTGGCGTGTAGATGGTCCTCTATGAAAATCATCGCCCCCGGACTGATAGCCGCTGCGCATGTGCAAACGATAATTTCCTTGTAGCAGCCATCATTTCCACATTTTCCATCCGATTTCAATAAAATTCTCAGAGATCATGCAAATTGGCATATAGATGGTCCCCGATGAAAAGCATTGCCAAGGAACTGATAATAGCCACTGCGCATGCGCAAACGTGAATTCCCTGTAAGAGCTATACTTTCTACATTTTCCATCTGATTTCGATGGTATTTTCTGGGATTGCGCGGATTTGAGTGTAGATACTCCTCTACGGACATCATCGCCCCCATTTTACTTACGTTGAGTGAAACAGTTTGGTGCAGGAGGAAGGGAAATAATAATGCGTGTTTTTTTCGCTCACCAACAGGTTCTAATTGACTTAATGCTTATCCAATGGGACGTCCCCTGGAATGCATGCATTACTAAACAATATGTTTAACAATTTTTTGGACTCACTAATAACTACTTTAAACAATAATACTGTAGGTATAGGTACTAAAATAAAATGTAAAAATTAAACAATAATGTTACCTACTACCTTCACAAAAAAACCTCAAAAAGTAATAATTAATTCCACATTAAAAAAACCATTAGTGATTAAAAAATACAAGTAAAAGATTTAAAAAAGAAAAATAGCGAAAAATGTCGAAAAAAGGTTAACGGTCGGTAACTCAAAGAATACCGACTTTAAACAAACGTACTTGGTAGAAGGTAAATTATGTAAAATTAAAAAAAAATTATATAATAAAAGTCGAAAAAATTAATGAGTTAAAAATTAAAACGAATGATTTAAAAACTTAAACAAAAGTACTTGGTAGTAGGTAAGTTATGTAAAATTAAAATAATTAAAGTCCAAAAATTAATAAGTTAAAGATTAAATCAAATGATTTAAAAAATTAAATTTTAAAAATAAATTTAAAAAACCACTAAAAAGTAAAAAATAAAAAATTATGAAAATACAAAAATAGTAAAATAAAAAACTTTTTAACAAAAAAACGGACCGACCTCAAAACTGATGATGGCATCCCACTAAAAAGGAAAAAATAATAGGTAACGACAATTTATTCAGTTAGGTTGGTAGGTAGGTACGCAGTGAAGTCGCCGCCGTGCCCATCTGCAGAAACAAACATACACAAGTAGATTCCACTTCCATCTGGTTAGTATTACAACATGGGTCGATAGTGCAATACAAAACATGAATGGGAGTGGGTACCTATCATTGAGGTAATGCATGTGTTCCAAAACGATTTGGTAGTACGTCACTGCTGTCGTATGAAGGAGGATGAGAGAGTGACAATAAGTGTGAACTCAGTAAGAATATTTCCTTTGATAACAGCTGAAGACGTCTGCGTCACCAAAAATGGCAGTTGGATAAAAATTGAACATGAGAAGGTGTTTACTTACTTACCTACCCTTAATCCTGTTTTGTATTGCACTATCGACGCATGTTGTAACACTAACTGGTTCATTTGAGTATGAACTCATATCACAAACCCACATCATGATCTAGACAATTCTACATTCAATATGCCATACATGGAATATAAGATTAATTAGATATTATGTAATCAAAGATTGATCATGTATAATTAGATAAATAACTATTAGATACTATCTAATCAAGAGATGGTTTGTTCGAATCCCAACATTTCGTACGGGGATTCACACTTATTGTCACTCTCTCATCCTCCTTCATACGACATGGATTACCTCAATGATAGGTACCCACTCTCATTCATGTTTTGTATTGCACTATCGACCCATGTTGTAATACTAACCAGATGGAAGTGGAATCTACTTGTGTATGTTTGTTTCTGCAGATGGGCACAGCGGCGACTTCACTGCGTACCTACCTACCAACCTAACTGAATAAGTTGTCGTTATTATTTTTTCCTTTTTAGTGGGATGCCATCATCAGTTTTGAGGTCGGTCCGTTTTTTTGTTAATGTAATTTATATTAGTGAGATAGGAGGTGATTTCAGCATGTTTTGAACGATTCTTGGAGAGGTATTTCAAACTTCTTCTTCTTTATTTCACCAATTTGAAAAATTTAATTCTCTTATGGATTTTACCGCGAATTTTTTATTGAAGAAAAATTAAGTTCTTAAAATTAAGTATTGAAAATTGAACTAAATGGAAATGAATTATTGATTTTTATTCTCGTATCTTATCGGGAAAGACGGGATGAATGGATGTTCGTCCAGGAATACAGAATATTACGCCATTCTCAGCACACTTTTTTCTATCAGCTCTCTCATAACATCTAATGTCGGCACAATGACAAAGTGAGGCAAAATAATGTTTGGTTTTGCGAATTCTCGGTTATTAAAATCGCTATTAGGGAATTACAGCAGGTATCTCCTACCTTGTTTTCAAACTGTCCGAGGAGATTTAGGCTTTGGATTGTGCTGTCCGTGAATTATTCGGGTCGACAGAATTCAATTCGTGAGGAGTACAAAGTATGACCCCTTTTCAATTCGATCCTTTTGATAATGACATCATAATTGAATTGGTTCATGTATCATGCAAGCGCCACATTTGGCCAAAAGATGGTGGTGGTTTTTACTTTTCTTTCGTTGGTTTCACCGATTTATGCAGGTTGGGACCTCCTCCAAGCACTGTTTTATTTAGATAATGAAGAAAGCATATTTCATATCATGCAAGAAGGGGCATCATCCTGGCCTTGCACCTCATCGTGAGAGGCTTTCTCTTGTGCTTTCTGTATCGCCGCTTATGTATCGTCGTTACTTTGATCCCCTGATCACCTGGCCAACCTATTCAGTCAATCCAGAGCCGTGAACTGAACAGTGACATGATATCAATCATCACATTTTCTAAAAGTTACTTTTGACTCTGTTGATGAGTTCATCTTGAATTTATTCTGATCTTGAAACCTTTAACTTGTCCAATAAATAGTTAAAATTCGTACCTACTTCCCTTTATTTGGAACCTCCACGTCTGGTTCATGCAGTAAGGGACCTTTTGTCAGCTGTTTGTATTTTAGAATAAAAAACTAAACAATCAAAAGAAACTTAGTCACTAACAATGGGTCATTTGAGGAATTCCCAGTAAAAATGTCATTGAAATTTCAAAAGATAAACAGTTTTTTCGAGTATCACGAAACAGAAAAAAATCATAAAATCCCTTTCTGCATGGTAACTCAAAATTAAAATTGTAGTCTGGTAGGTACATAATATTTCTATCATTGTGTCGAGCACATATTTTCATGTGAATATAGCACGTATTTTTCGATGTATACCGACATGCGAAACGTGGAAAAAACAAGGGCGATAAGCACTGCATTTGAAAAGCAGTGAGGTACCCGGCCCTCAGAGATGAAGGCTAGAGAACTCTTGAAATGCATAACTCTAGAACCAGTTCCGCGCTCACCGGAGGAAATATGTCCAAAATGGTCGTAAACTGCGTTTTAGCATCTTTGGCGGAGCTCAGACGAGAGTCTTTCGCTTTTATTTTTCTTGCCTTCGATTCTCCTACCGTGTAACAGCCGCTCGATGAGTTCATTTTATCGAAGAACTTGGCCGATTCTTCTATCTCGGGTTGTTTTTATTTGGAATTCAAAAAGGCCTTCGATTCTTACTACCACCTCCGTCTTTTTACGTAGGCGGTAAACAAAGGTTGAGGTTGGGTCACTCATCACGCGACTCGGGTCATAATATATGCTGTCGGCGGGTTTTTGACGTCACGCGCTGTTTTTCAACTGTTTTATGATGAAAGTTTCATGACTAAACTGAAAACTTCTGAAGTGATGGCAAAAGCAGACAGTACCTAACTGACAATAACTTACCCTTTCACTTTGTAGTCAATAAAGAGCTGTGCATAGAGGTGCCCCATAGCCTCTCTAGGTGCGTTTAGGACTTGAATTAGGGATTAAAAGTGTCCTGAAATACTTAGTAGTATTTCCAGGCATGTTTATTATTATCAAACCCTATGTTGATGTATCTCATACGTAAGTTGAGTTGAACTACCTCAACACTCCAAACATCATATTTTGGAACCTTCCCTCAAGGAAGTTGGGCCTCAAGGATAGTGTAGTTTAACCCACAGATCCTATGAACATCTGAAGCGATGACAAAACGCATCTATGTGGATATTTTGTACTTGAATCGTGTACTACGAGACTCGTTCCTACCTATGAAGCCACCGCGAGCGACATATACGTACCTAAAACTGGAAATAACTTACCCTTTTAGTTCGTAATCACTGGAGAATTGTGGGCTGAATGGTTTCCGAGAATCGCTCGTAACAATATTTTCAAATTTGCTCAAGCTATGAGACTCACGAACCCATAGGATAAGTAAAGGGGTCCTTAAAGAGCTTTATTTGAAAAATGATTTCAAATATTCTTACTTCCATTAGTTGGGAACCGTAGGAGTACCCATGTGGAACAGGTACTTATGTATAGTACAAGTGTGATTCGGATCTGAAAAATTATGTTTTGAAGTTTATGAGACAGGACCATTCTTTGATTTTGTGCGTCCTGCTGTTTGTCATGGTCGATCGCGTCTCTGGAAACTCCGGGTTTTTGGGTGAGAGCATTTTGAGATTTGGTATTCTCTTTATTTGGAACATACGAGTAAAGAACTTCTTATACAACACTCAATTTCAGGATTTGAGATTTTTTGAATTTCAAAACGAAAGGTTAAAACTAATCACAAAAACGTTTGAAGTATTTGGGTGGCTATAAATCACCTCCGAGAATGCCTTTCGATCGAAGGACCTCTCCTTAAATTTCAAGTTTTTAGAAAAAGTTACCATTTTTGGAAAAGCTGTATCTCGGGAACTATCAGACCTATAGAGCTGCGGTTGATCTCAAACGTTAGCAAATTTTGTCTTCTTTAACAAAAATGTGAGTAATGTTTTATGTAGACTGCACCTTAACAGAGATGTACGCCAAAAACCAAAAAAAAGTCTGAAGATGTTGAGGTTTTTCGACTGTCACGCTGCGAGCCCAAGTTTTTCGAAGCTGCACACTTGGGTATACACTACTGGGAGTGATCCTAACAACATTAACGAAAAATTAGAACATTATTGGACTGGCCTATCTTGTCAGATGAGATTTTTGCTTCCTCACCATCAAAAATAGGGAAGCTTTGTACTCCTGCAGCAGATCAGCTAATTTCCACCATCTATCTGAGACGAGCTGACTACTTGCTCAGTGACACCTCTCATACTGATAAATAACAACTTTGACAATTAATTTTCCAAATATAGGTACCTATCATGACATGATGAAGACGCACGAGCTCGGACATGAAAGTTCTTCTCAATCTCACCATCAGAATCTCACTGCGGCGAACAGTATGGAGATCCAGTTTGTTAACTAATTGGGCAACACAAAAGAACAAAATTTCATACGTGGAAGAAAGTCGACCGACAAACTGCTTCGTGACCAGCTGAGTCACATTGGAGATCGTTCTGTGTGCCAAGGACAAGAACCCCTGTCGAGCTCTGACCACAGCATCTGGTATCCGCTTTCGATTCACGTACAGTTCTTTCTCATGGAACAAATAACCGGACATGCTCGGATAATCTTGTGGTTATATGGCTAATAAGATTGATGATTTATTAAGATAATTAGTTACATTACAAACGGCAGATAAAAAAAATTAAATCATTACTTGCATTTAAAAACCTCAAAAAACACTCTACTTTTCTCCTCGAAGTTACAAAATACCCTCACGTAATTTTTTTCTTCAGTAAACTACCTATACTCCCTATCATACTGAATCCACACAGCAAAATTGTCCTTAATCATTTGTTTACCTGCCCCCTCGAATTTATAGAACTTCTTCCATTCAGTTATTATTGAATTATCACGTTTTGATAATGTGGTCCTCAAAAAACAAATTTCCAACAATTGTTGAACAATTTTTGATTTCCGCAATGATACCTCTATTGGAAATTATTCGCTGATTCCAAATATACCATGTATTGCTTTCAAATTTTTAAGACGGCGATTTTCAAGAAAAACGAAAAAACCCTAAAAACTCGTTCTTTGACCTTATTGGTTTATTATTTTCAATAATGAAAAAATTTTAACCCCCCCCCCTCAAAATTTGCTGGTTTTTGTTTCAAGGTACGTAGAACCCAAAAATTGAATAAAAAATTGTCCGGCCGTACGCGGCACTTTTCTTAGCAACCCTGGGCCGGTTTGGTTCAAATTTGGTATATGGGCTCCATTTGGGGTCTAGTTGTGCCATGAAGCTTTTGGTTGATGTCAGTCACTTCTAAGGGGTGAAAATTAAGGGCTGAAATTTTCAAGAGTGCCCTAGTTCGAAAACTCTCGAAATAAAGATATTGTTTTTCACCAATTTTAAATAGTATTGAATTTTTAAAAACTTTTGAGACCACCCGGAGCTCTGTAGGACAAACCGTTTGCTCCCTACGAGTACTTAAAGGTTTTCCTTCGATAAAACAGAATGAAGAGTGTGAATGACCAAAGAGGTCTAATCTCCGTTGACATTTTTGCTAACCATAATTCTATCGCTATTTTTTCTTCGATTTGTATTCAGTTTTGCTTTCTGAGCAACCAGTAATCAAATTTCCATATGAAGCTCGCTATTTCTTCGAATCGAGTGTGAAGCGTTTAGTTCTTCGTAATAAACTTGATTGTGAAGGTGTGAAGGCAGTATAGTGTTGAAGGTAAAATACAAGTTGGTAGGTAAAATAAGTTGGTACCTAGGTAAAAAACGCTGCAAATTATTTCACAAAGGTTTATTATTTTCTGAGTAGATCACCCTTCTGTATAGATCCCTCCCTACCAACCACAGGTACTTACTACCTACTAGGTCATTTTTGAAAATTTCAACCCCAACCACCAACCAAATGGAAATGAAGGGTTGAAATTTTCAAAAATTCCCTAGTAGGTAGTAGGTACCTATGGTTGGTAGGGTGGGATCTATACAGAAGGGTGATCTACTCAGAAAATAATAAACCTTTGTAAAATCATTTGCAGCGTTTTTTTGAAAATTTTACCCATAAAGTTGTCTAAAATTCGTGCCTAACGAGCTTGTATTTTGTTTATTATGATCATTTTGGCACAAACTTTTGCTGGTCAATTGTTTAGTCATTATTTATGTTGTTAAGTTGCATAATGGTGTTTTGGGAATCTCACAAGAAGAGAAAACCTAGAAAATCTTTAGTCAAAACCATTCATCTAGTCTAACATTTCATGACTGAAAAAATTAGCCTAAAAGGGAGAAAAAGTCTGGCTTGTTGCTCATTTTCTTGCCATTAGGATTTCAACTATGACCTCTCCCGACAATCTCCAAATGGCTGACTTTGCTTCGAGTGCCGGGTACTATGGCACCTACTGATATGCAAAGATTCCATGTGTCTGATATGGGATCTTTTCACAGTTCCAGTCCAATTTGGATCAGCTAGGATTCTTCACAACTTTTTTCCTGGCAATTTACATTTGAAACTAGACACATCCTCCTCTTGACTTCCTACATAGGAGCCACTTTGCTCTATAATCCGTGGTCACTGGTGCTACCAGCTATGTACTTACATGAAGGAGTCAGCGACAGATTCCATGTTTCTGCTGTGCGAAAGATCCTCCCGAAGATTTTCGGTTCTGCTTCTCCCTACCCAAGCCTTTGGAATCTGAACTGAAACTAACAACAGTATCCTACTGAGCACCCAATTTTCTCTGTTCTGGTTGTCAATTAGACAATTATTGTTAAGGCTGATAGATCAATATTCACCTCTGAATTTCAAGATCCATTCAGCTTAGCTTCAGGTTGCATCACTTTTCGGTATCCATGTTTCACAGAATCTGTTGATGCTTCCTGACTAGGTACCGAAAGTTGGAAACTTCTTTATTTTTCATTGTTCAGCATAATCATATCATTTTTTGAATTTTAATGTGATAAACTTTTCATATTAGCGATGCACCAGCTTCGAACTTTCCTCCTCTCTCTTCACTTAGCAGCTCTCACGTGGCGCTGAAACACCGGTGTGCCGGATAACGATCTCCTCTCCTTCAGTGGAAAAAAAAGAAGAATAAAAATATCGTGGGACCTCTCAAACTGGTGCCATTGTTTTTAGCTTTACGAACGATTCGAAAAGTCCTTCCCACCCATTTCTTTGAACAGTCTGCTCCGAAGCATGGAAATTCACTTTGCTTCCTCTCCACCAAAGACCGACCGGAAAATTGTTGTTCTAAAATCAAAGTTGTCCTCTCAAAATTTGGATTTCAGAGCCTTCTAATAACGATTTCGTGAAACTATATGTGGTTCAGTCTCATTTTCATGGCATTCTCCCTGATGGTGCAGACTGACATTGTTGATGTTGCAACAGATTATGTTCACATTTGGAGAAAAGTAGGTAGGTAGGTAGTAGGTCTGATTCAAGATTTCATCCCCATTCGATCACGTGGAACAGCACTAGGTAGGAGGTGCTCGTCGAAAAGTGACATCATGAACAAAATTTGGGAACGAATGCATGAACGTGTTGATTTTTTTGAATTTAGTAAACCATATGATTATGAAGATCTTAGTAATCCTTGTTTCTTTTTTACTCCAATGAATTAGCCTCTGGTCATTATTCTGCCTTTGAGAAATCTCAATGAATTATCCTCTGATCAAAACTCTACCATGTTGAGGCACATACATTCCTTGTAATAATCATCGAATAGTCAAATATTTCAGATTACGGTAGGATAGGTTTGGAAGAATGTTAGGGAGAAGGTATCATTGGGTGACAGGATTCATGGGGGACCGTTCAGAGCTACACCCGAAAAATGTTTCAGGCACCGAAGCATTTTGTGAAAATAAATGATTGCCCTCCTACGCCATGTTCATACTCCATGTTCTTAATGGTCTGATCACCATAACTTCATGGGTGATAATCGAGAGACTATTTACCTACTAATTAAGGGGGCCTCAGTCGGTCGCCGTTCTTTCCTCGTTCCGGATCAGTATTTCACGAAATTGAAGGCGCAAAAACTCAAAAAGTTGTACCTAAATTTGAAATTTTAAAGGATTTTGAAAATTCATTAGTGCACGGCCCTAGGGAATTGAAAAACAGAAATATTGCCGCTGGAATCATCAAAATGTAACAATATTGACAGAGAAAATGGCGAAAACATGAGGAAAACCGTTTATTCAGTACTAGTTTTCTCCACTTTTCTTTGAAAATTATTTTTCGATTTTGATGATTCCGGTGGCAATATTTCAGTTTTTCAATTCCCTAGGGCCGTGCACCAATAAATGTTTAAAATTCTTTAAAATTTCAAATTTAGGTACAACTTTTAAAGTTTTTGCGCCTTCGATTTGGCTAAATACTAACCCGGAACGAGGAACGAACGGCGACTGACTGAGACCCCCTCAAGTTTTCTGATTAATCCTAATTGGACCATGGTCCAGTAATACATAGCATCATTAAAATTTACTTTTTACTTTCAAAAATGTTTAAAAAATTTTACTTTTTACTGTTAAACATTATCAAAAAAATTTCAAAAATTATTACTTTACCCTAATTGGGCAATGGTACAATGATACCACGTATCACTTGTGTCACCGACAACATCTCAGGAACTCCACAGCTCTCCCAAGTTACCTAACACCGGGGTAACCAAAAAGTAAATTGCAATTTTAAATTTATTGGATAGCAAATTTTTGTGGGTTATTAGATGCTACAAAATATAGTTATGACAAAAATTTCCAAAGATATCGATTTAAAAAAAAATTGTCTGAGTTTTTGTCATAATTATTGTTATTAGAAGTTATTTTTTTACTTCTAATAACTTACAAGAAATGCTTTTAAAAATTAGCTCTATCCAGTAATTTTGGTTTATTTAAATTGCGATTTAAATCTAGTTAATCTGGTGACATCTTGGGACAGGTGTGGAATTCATAAGATGTTTTCGGTGACACTAGTGACACCGTGGTACAATTAGGGTTAAGACTGACAAACCCCATTTTGAAGAAGAAACAATGCAGATAAGAATGAATCTCTCCTCAAAAAGCAGAAATGGAAGATCCTTTTATATAACAGTAAAACGCTCAATTTGCAATTCGAATTCAGTTTTCTTCAATTTGCATAAATTGGGGATAGATATTCCGAAAACAGTTACCATCGGAGCCGAGACCAGCCTCGTTTTCCTGTTTTCGGTGCTGAGGGCCTCGTTAATTAGTTTTATTTAACCCGCAGTTAGTTAATACGAGGCCGATATGCTGTTTGAATGGATGGGGAATATAAATATTCGTGGAAGTGAAATTTTTGAGTTCACATTCGAAATATTTCAGCTTGACCGGAGCGGAATGTTTTCGTCGAGAGATAGCGTGTGTTGTCATTTTCACAAGCTCTCTTATCGTCATCTGGGGAGTGTCTTCTCGGAAGTCGTCTTGTTGCGTTGACTTTAATTAAAATGACCAGGTATTATTTTCTCGATTTGTAATAATGTTGAAGGTTTAAAGCGAGATAAACACGCACGCATGAAAAATAACCGTTCGCACACGTAACAAGTTGAACTGAGATTCTAGTTGATAGTGTTGGAAAAAAAATCAGGTAGCAACCATTAGCAACCATTTGGTTTCGATTGATCGACGGTTCCCCTGTTTTGAATTAACAAAAAATCTGTTTTCTCTAGATCACTAAATTATTTTCAAAATGGTGGAATTTGTAAGTTTTGCCTTTTCGTTTTTCATAGCGAATGGTACATACGTAAAGTATTTACCGCGCAAAATGGAAGTGCTTTCCAGCCATACAGCGTCCAGCCTGGCGATGCCGCGATGCTCAATTAGATTTACCCCTGGTCGGTAGAGCTATTCTATTAATTTGTCGATCACTAGCTCAACCAGTTTTTCCGCTTGTGTCGAGTACCCATGGAATCCCAGTAGACGTCTTCGCCTCTGCTTCCCATCCTTCCTCCAGCAGTTTCTTCTTCTTTCCGAGAAATTCCCTTTTCTTTCGTGTCGTTTAATGAAGTAGAAAACCAGAGGTGATGCGAAATTCTGTTTTTCAATGTCCCTTTTTACACGTTTATGGCTCCTCAATTTGATTCTACCTTATTCAGTCAATCGTTTTTCTTGTGTCGCTCGTTTTTCCGTTTGTCCGGCTCCTATGGCGGTAGGTACCTACACTACGAGCGCGTGACGACACTCCATCTTTCAAACTGCACTATCGCTGTTCACATCACTCCCTACTCGTTTTCCACATCAACTACTAGTAAATAAACTCTTAAGGTAACATAGTTGAAGCCAAGTGTTAATGTTCCTTCTTCACTATCGGAGGTTGAAAAGCCCCATTTAACCGCTATTTGATTAAATTTGGTCGTCTGTCTGTTAGTGGTCAATCCCTCATCCTACAATCAAAATAGGATAATTGATGAAATTTCGAGGATTTTCGCGGTTTAGATCCACGAAATTCAACATCTTTGGACCCTAGTTGTGTTTGCACATGAATTGTACAGGGGAAAAACCCCATCATTGACATTTTTGTCGAAAACTAGTTGAAGGCGCTATCTACAGGAAGTTGAGGTGAGGAATCAGAGTATTCAGTCATGTTCGGTGAAAAACCACTTCCTTGCCGTCAAATATGGTGTCAATGAAGGGCATTGCGTGAAAGTGAAACCCCCATCATTGTGTGCACTTTAAGGAAGAACCCAATGCTTGCAGTTTTTTTTCGGCAGGCAGGTGAGAAAATCTTTAAGGTCCATAGGTGGAGTTGGATCTCGTAAGATACCTTGAAGGGTCCGCGTCTTCCGGTTATGTGGGATTCAAACCCACTAAAAGAACACTTCCTTTTCTCCCACGTTGGAACTCAGCCCGGAACCGTTTTACACGTTACTTTGGGCTGAGTCCTGGGGCGTTTAATCAGTTCTGGGTGAGGGGGCGGACCAGATGCTCCCTCCTCTCTCTTTCTCGTTCTAAGAGTATCTTCCTTGCAAGGATGCTTTCTGTATACTCTGCCATAGCAGTCCAACTCCTTTCACCTTCCAGCATCCTACTGACAACAGTCTCTGGTGTTGAACTCTGGGGAGCTAACTGCAGGTCTGCCATTAGCTGGTTTCTTTCAGGCGCCCATTTGGTGCTGAAGAAGGTGTGGAGCACATCATCGTCATTTTTGTTCTAGCAGTGTAGACATGTTGAGGCAGATACCTCCCCAATTTTATGCAAATAGGCATAAAAAAGTCCATGTCCTGTAAAGAACTGCGTAAGGAAGAAGTTAACTTCTCCATGTTTCCTATCCATCCACGTCTGAATGTTTGGCACCAGCCGTGCAGTCCACCTTCCTCTATGTTCTCCCGACCAAATTATCTTGCCAGTTTGCCTTTGTGCGCTCCCTTTCTTCCTTGGTTATGCAGGCCCTGTTTCCTTCATGCCTTCTCTGAAAGATGCTTTTCCTCTCTGAAGCCATCAGCTGAATTGGTATGACACTCGTGATGACAAAGATAGCGGGTTCTGTAATATCCGGTAAGCACAGGCGATTCGTAGGGCTCCTCTACGCTGCACAGCTATTAATCTCTTGCTTGCAGGGTTTGGGCAGGTGTTAGTGCTGCGTATTCTGAGATTCACGTTATTCCTTCTGTGGTTCAATCGGTCTACGCGATCAGTTCTTCTTGTTGTCCCCTGAAGAAGACGAGAAAGACAAAGACTGTGTAAATTACATTGATTTTCAAGAGTTACCGGTTAATTTCTCACGTCCATATTTCCTACCCAACTATAAATGTTGACGCTTATCGAATTTTCTAAATTCCAAGGAAGGTTTTATGCTGAAAGAGCAGGTCCCTTACAACATTATATTTGTCTTCAATTTTTGTTTGGTGTTAGGTAAAATATTTTTCCTCCCTGCAACATGTCGGTGATCAGATTGAGAACAAGTTAGGATTTTTTACGGAGGTTTTCAAGTTCCAGATATAAATTTTAGTAGGGAGGAAACTTTAATTTGCAATTTTCTCCAAATCAGATTTTTTGGAATGATGGGGGGTTTTTCCTCATACCCATCATACATTTCTGGACACAATAGGGTTTTGTTTCAGTAAATTTCCGAAAAAAATGAAACTATTCCAATAGGTAGATTCCAAATTTTCTTAATTCAAATCCGTTTTGAAACATTGTGAAAGATTCCTGAAGATTTTACATCTTTCATTATAACTTTAATTTAACAAACAAAAAGGCGAGTTCGTGTCCAAGAATATTGGACAACAATAGTAGGGAGTAAAAATTTCAAAAATGGAGTCAATAAACGAGTTTTTCCGTGGAAATATATGGAAAATTCGGAATCAGCGTTTGATTTATGATTGCTGCCGTTATAGAAATCCAGCATAGTTCAAAAACTATTGAAATTTGGTATTTTTTGATCTGCGATGCGTATCAAATTATAGCGTGTCATATTATACAATAACCGACAACAAATTTATAACTCAATAAAAGCCGACTGGGTAGTCTTTGAGTTCGTAGGGACGACTAGAACATGAAAATGGACTTCTAAAATTTTGAAGACATAATTATATCCTGTGCATACGGCATGGTGGTTTGTCACACTGAAAATAGAAACAAAGTCAAAAATTTACGTTTAGGTAGTCTTTGAGTTTGGGGCTACGAGAGAGGTATTTTTTAAACAGGTTTTTGAGGTAACAAATGGAAACTGTGCCGACTTTAACGGGATTAGGATCCAACAGAAAACTTCTAGTGATCTAGTTTACCTAGTATTTAGTCATTATTAATGTTGCTATTGAGCAGTCAAATATTTATTCATTCTGTCTTTGGCTGCTTTTATTTTGTTTCTCATTTATTTTTAGTTTTGCGATAGTCTAGTTTCTTAACACCATTAGCATGTAAAGTGTTCCTGGTTTCCACCTCATTGTCCTTGACGATGGCTCGATATTCAAACCTTAACTCATCTTTTAAGCCCTGAAGATGAAAACGTATTTTTCGAATATTCTGTGTGAGAGAAGAAGTGTTCTGTTGGTTCCTAATCCCAATCAAGTCGGCATAGCTTATTCGATTATTGCTTAGGATCGATTGGCGTAAACTGCTAACAAATGGAAACTTTGAAAATTCTCTTATCCACATCATGGTGCACGAATGGGATTTTTTGTGATTCTTTTAAACGTCCAGAATACAGCTGATTAAACTACTATTTCCTGTCAGAAATAATCCAAAGTCAGTGACAGGTTTAATACTTGAACACGTCTTTTGCAAAGAGTTGGTTGCTGTGAAGCACTAGTCGATCTCGGGAACGCCCTGGACCATTTACACTGTTTCATCGGAACCGAATATTACCCACCTACGGGGCCTAAACGGGTTCCACAACAACCGATGGGTTGGCACAACAACGCGGCAATTACCCCCATGACGAGGGCGTTCCTCTGCGGGCCTACGTGTATGAAGATCATCCCGCGCTTCAGCTTCCCCTCTGGAGCCCGTCGGATGACGCCAGGGTGCCACAAGAACTCCGTGGGTCACGTGCGACGACATGACCTCTGATTCGTCACAGAACCCACCGTGGAGGCGGCGTTATTGTTTTCCAGGATTCTCCTTGAGGGAGCAGGAATGAGTTCCTATGCACGATCATTGCGAAGCCCAATGTGTTGGGTACAATTACACATGTTGTAACCTTTATTATGCATTATTTTTTACCATTCTATGGAATCCTCTGAACTTCAGGAATATTACCTACCTTCTACCTCTAAGCTCAAGGTTATCGATGAGAATGAGTTGCCAAATTTATTATTGAAGCAATTTGAAGCCATTTATGGGTTGTTTTTATTTTTTAGTTTTATCACCCAACTGGGCAAAAACGTGACAAAACCGTGGAACAAGAGTAGCGCGGGATTTTGTAATGATTTTCACTTACAACCGACCCGTTTCTAGGGAAATGTATCGCCGTTAGTTTTTATCCCACGAAAATCGTTCGCCACTCGTTGGAAAAGCCCTCAATTTACGCCTAAATCATATACTGCCAAAACAGCTGTAAATATGGAAGAAGCTGAGATATACCTCTGATTTAATAGAACGGTAAATAACATTCGCGGTAAAAACCAACATTGATTTAGTGGATTATAATATAATCCTTCCGGCCTCGGCGGGGGCAAGCCCCCTGGACCCCCGGATGGTTACCGCTTTGAGCCTTCGGCTAAAATTCAAGACACATGAAACATGCTTCAGCCGTGTTTTGTTTGTTTGCTGTTTCCTTTTATTAGGAGTTTGTAGTCTGTTATTTGAATTTAGCTCTTTATGAGCCTGCTTTTCAAATGATCGTCATTTCATCCACCTTGATGTCCCAAAGGTATTGTTATTATTAAGAAATCGAAAACATTCGTAAAAACCAAGTCAACCCGAATTTGTATCAATATTTTTTTAAATACCGCGTTTTTACACTAATGTTCCTACTTCAAGATTTACAATGTCAGATGGTACAGAAATAGATGATGCATAGAAGATGCAGATATTTTAATTTTTATTGGGCAGGACACAAAACCTCATTTTCTCGCATGTATTTTCTTCTATTAAAAATTCTCAAAAAAAGCTCTGAGAGAGGAAGTATAAATGGTTCGACCAAACATAAATTATATGACTTCCTCCACGATGGTCAGAAAGAGAAACAAACTTCATTGAAATCATTATAGAATTTACCTGATTGGTAAGTGATTGGAATACAAACCAACAGCCACACATTTGACTATACATTATACGGCAAAGAGAATAAATTGATCTGCCTAGTCTGCTCCTCAGGGAAGTCTCCCCTTTGAAATCTTGCTTTCCTTGACGGGAAGATTGGAAACGTCAGGTAGCTTCAATGTTTCAATCGGACGCCTCTCTTCGTATACAAGTTGCGGGATAGTATGAATAGGTTCTTTGTAGAAATATCCTAGTACGTGTGGAGATGTTTTCCTGCATTGTGTGCTATTCCGGATCTCTCAGGCATGGAGACTAATTCTACCTCGCAGTTCACAAGCAGAGCAGAAGTTCAACAAACCTGCTCAACCTCTACCTTCAGTCCAACAGAAATATGAATTACGTTAGTGGCCTGGGTTCTGTTCTCCAGCTACTGTTGCAGAATTTCGAAGAATATCAGTAGTACCAATTGAATATCAGTAGTTGAAAGGCATTTTCCCTACGGAATGGCTACTCTGACAGTGATGTTTTCATTCGATCTACGTCCTATTTGCGAGATTAAATAAACCGATAATCAATCAATCAATCCTTTGTTAATTCCACTAACATGAAGAATGTTCTTTCAAGAGGCAGCTATTAGTACCTACTTTCATGATAATAGAACTAAGTATAGTATTTTCAGGCTGATTACGAGGATAATGTCGCAAAGAAGCCATGTCGCCTGGAAATCGTTGTGTGTCCCAATTTCTTGATCATTAATTACTTCAACCCAGATATAATAAGGACCACTGCTTCACCAATACTAATAATGCGTCTCTGTGGCTTATAATTTTCCAATAGCCGCTCAAAACTTATTGTTTACCTCACAATCTCACTACCTTATATTTTATTGACCGAGGACATAGTATGGAAAGATTGAAAGTAAATTTCATTATTAGTGATGCTTTCAAAAACTCAAATTCATTAATGTTTCTCAGTCGCTTAATAATACATTTTAGATTTGATACTAACTAGGAGCATCTCCGGCAATAACTTTAAGCAAAATGCACATTTCTCACTGGGAGACGACAGTGCCAAGGAGATAGTTACTGGTGGAAGGCGTGTTGTACAGGGTTAATTAATGAAAACTGAGTTAACTTTTGAATTTTGTTTTTAAATTTACACGACTTTATTAAAAAAAACAACCACTGATTCGACGGACTAATTTCAGAGAACGAACGGCTCGTAAAGCAGAAAAAACAATACTTTTTGGGTTCGCTGCTGCGGTGAACAAAAAGCAAGGTGGCGCCAAAAAATTTGAATTTAAAAGAAAACAAATTATTACAAAATTAGTCGATTTTAATTTTATTTAACAAGGAGGACTGTTTTTCTAGGGAATGCGCTTGCGATTCGTCTTGTTAGTACTTCAAGGGAACTTTGTCACGGTCGGAATCTATTACAATCTGAAACTTTACAACAAAATCTGTGAGTATAGTGATAATGTACGAGTAAATATCTTTTTATGTCTGCAAGTATCTAGTTACCTTGTAATGGCTTCTCCAATGTCTTCAACAGTGTTCGTAACTTGCAGATAGCTCTACAGACTTTGATCGACATTTTTGGAGCGGCTGGATCGAATTGAAAGTTGTGACTCTACAACAAAAGTTGAGTGTTCTTAAAAAAAAAAAATCATTTCTGGACTCTTGTAGTTTCGCGGACTCCATTTCTTGACTACTAATTCAACAATGACCTGTGATAGAAGGAGAAGACAATTATACAGGGTGACTACAAACGAATAAAATCACTCGCAATGAGATTGTGGAAAACCATTTTAATTAACCATAGAATACATAGAATCAGAATCTCAAAAAAAAAAAAAAAAAATCCGAATCGGATTCAGCAACTTTGAAAACCCCCAGCCAAATGTTGAGCTCCGGAATATTTATATTTCCCTATGCACATGGGAAAAGATGTAGGTAGTTGAATTATGATAAATTGTTCCGCTGTATGATGTGAGGCATAGTTCTTTCGAAAGCTATATATTATGGACGTGGAAGTACCTAGGCCTTCGTGTTGATAACACATCCTACAACAAAGAACGGTCTCGTACAAGAGAAGTCGAAAACTCTGAAAAAAGAAGTCGAAGTTCCGAAGAATAATTGTGTGAAGTGAAACGATCGTAAAATGACTCCCATGTTATGATGCGATGACCCTTTCGCCATATCTGACTTTCACGTGGTGATACTGATGGCTGGTGGGTTCCCTCATGAATATCGTACGTTACGCAAGGAAAGGGCAATTGCTTTGGGTTCTCGTTCATTGTTTTTCTTCAGCCCTCATAAATGAAAATGGCCTGTAGGATTGCAGGTGTTCGAGTTGGTTGTTGGAAAGTAATAGTTTGAATGCGTGAGGAAAAGGACTTGTGTAGATTCATATCTTGGTAGTAGAATGTCTTGAATTTGCTTCAACTGTCATGTCCTCGTCAGATGGCTATACTAGGAAATGTCTCGTCTAATAGCTGGGAGTCGTCCCGAAAAAGTCCATAATGTTTTTGAACTATAGTCAACCTCAATATTTGCTCAGTTTGCTTCAATATTTTTGACCATGAGAAGTAATCGGGAGGAAGACAAAAATAACTTCTCTACAATTCATCATAGAGCGCAAAATTTGGCGAGAAGCCTCTTTAGAACCTGGAAGGGATCAGAAGAAAAACAGATCTGCAGTTGAGTGATGGAGCTATTTTTATCTATCTCCTGTTCATCCCTCGGTGATGTAATTTGGAACACACCAACTTAGGGACTACGAGGAGTAAATTCAGAGGAAGTTGGATCAGCTTTGAGTGCGACCACAAGTTTTGTCAATTGTCCGATTTCTTGGAAGTCTTACGAGTCGTTGCAAGATGTGGAAGATCCTGAGGGTACTTTTTACGTGGAAGGTTCTTCTGCCGATGTATGTCGTCATGCGCTTATTATAATTTTGCAGCTTTCCTGGTTGTGTGAATTACCATGGGGTTGAGGGAAGATAAACTAATGTCCTTAACAAGCTAAAAATCCCGCTAAATCTATGTAGATGACTCCACTTAGCGGGAATATCACGTTCAGGTCCCCGAACGCCTCGTTGCGCGGCACCGATAGCGCGCGTGGGAGTCGTTAGTTGCCAATACATATTTATGCGGTCGTATGTTGAACCCGCTAAGCCAGGACACAAACTCCACAGGCCTTGAGTCGGACTAAAAAAAAAAAAAAAAGTTGGCATTTTCTCTATGCAGCTTTTATGGAAATCGCATAAATTAAAAGATCCTTCCAAGAGAGGAAGAAGAAGACTATTATATCATGTAGCACAAATTTTGAAACCTTTAACCAATTTTTCACTCGTTCAAATACAAATTCAAAGTAGCATTTTCGGAGAAACGACAACTTCTAGACTTGTTTAAATTCTGTAGATTTTCTTGAGAACTAGTAATGACTGGGTTTTTGTTGTTTCTTTGGAAGTGATACAGTAAAGGAAGGCAGTGTTCTTAAAATGCTGACGAATAGAAGGAAGTAAGAAAAAAGAATAGGACGGATATTAGTGAAATATTAGGCAGTTAGAAATGTTATATATTTCTGTGACGATTTACCGTGAGCCACAACCAGAGTGTTTTGGTTTATTATTTTCAATAATGAACCATTGGAATCGACAAAGGAAATTTTTTTATAAACCCCCTCAAAATTTGTTGGTTTACGTTTGTCAAGGTAAGTAGAATCCAAAAATCTAATATTTAAAAAAAATATGAGCTCCATTTGGGGTCTAGTTGTGCCCCGAAGCTTTCAGTTGATGTCAGTCACTTCTAAGGGATGAAAATAAGGATTGAAATTCTCAAAACGCCCTAATTGAAAAGCTTTCTATTTAAAGGCATTGTTTTTTCATCAATTTACAATAGTATCGAATTTTTATGAGACCACCCAGAGCACTGTAGGACCAACTAGAGGTGTGTCGGTACAGCTGTACCGGACTGTGGAACCGAGTATCAACTTTTAAAAGTTCCATCCAGTGACAAAAACTCCATTTCCCTTACCAGTCCAGTTCCACGGACCAATAAGATATCATGGAATGGGTCTGGACTGGGAAGGGATCTTATGGACCAGTAAGGATGGAGCTTGTGTCCAGTTCAGTTCCATGTACCGGGAAGCGCCCTTGCCAATTCCACGGACTGATAAGATATCATCGAGTATGGCTCTGGACCAGGAAGGGATTTGGACCAGTAAGTGTGAATCTTGTCTCCAGTTTAGTTCCATTTAGCTGGAAGCCTCCTTACCATTTCCACAGACTGAGAATATAGTAGTATCATGCCCAACTTGTCTCCGTTACTCTGTGATCATGCCTCAGTCTCCAGTTCTCTGTGGCATCATGGAATGGCTCTGGACTAGTGATGCGACATCGATAGAAAACATCGATGTTTCTCAACATCGATGTTTTTGAAATCTACCATCGATGTCGAGTGGAAACATCGACCAAAAACATCGATGTTTCTCAACATCGATGTTTCTTAACATCGATGTGCCCGATCATAATTATACAAATATTCGAGATCGTTTGCTTGTAGGTACCTACTCGAATAGACTTTTTTTTCATCTGATGAATCAATTTCTAGCCACTAGGTCAATTTCTACCCCAGTACATTCGCCAAATGAATATTTAAAGCAGTTACAAAATCGGTAGGAAAATTAGCTATTATTTTTATTCCTCCAAGAGATAAGAATGTAATAGTTCATCACGATTGGTATTTTAACGCTTTTTTCATTCATTATTTTAATGTGTAAACTATTGAGAAAACCAATGGGAACAACAAATGAGGGGAAGTACGACATCGATTGAAACATCGGTAAGAAACATCGATGTTGTGAAAACATCGCCATCAAAACATCGATGTTTATTGAAAAACATCGATGTTTTGAAAACATCGATGTCGATGTCGCATCACTACTCTGGACTGGGAAGGGATCTTCTGGACTGGTTAGCGTGGAAATTGTCTCCAGTATTATTATTCTTATGTTATGTTCTTAAACTGCAACGAAAAATGATTCTTTCCTTGAATTGTTTGGTCACCATCATTTATAATAAATTGTCTCTTTTGTAAAATTTTTTCGAATGGAAGAAGGAAGATAGGGATTTGACTACCTTCTTCTTCCATGACATGAGAGTGTGATTTGACCGCCCTCAGTAGGCAGTATTGGTACTGGAACTGTACCGACAATTTGGAACGGTTACATCTTTGCCACTGTAACCGTTGGAACCGTTCCAGGGAAATACCTGGACCGACACACCCCTAGTACCAACCATTCGCTCCCTATGAGAACTGAAGGGTTGGACTTACGATAGATCAGAAACACGAGTGTGAATCGCGAAAGAAACCTAATCTCCGTTCAAATATTAGCTAACCAAAATGCGATCGCTGTACGTTCTTTGACAGTTTTGCATCCTTAGCAACTAGTAATGAAATTCCCTAATTGGGACGACGATTTTTTCGAATTTAGTTTGAAGCGTTTATTTCTTTAAAATAAACTTGATTGTGAAGCGAAAATATGAAAGGTAGGTAGTGGCAAATCTGTGCTCTTTGCAGGCGAGTGATCTATACAGAAAAAATAAACCTTTGTGTAATAATTTGCAGCGCTTTTGTTAGGGGTGTAATATAGTATTCTTTGAGGACTAGATATTCACCAAGTTACTAACATGTATAACACGTAGGATCTAAAATGACATGTGTAACACGGAGAATCCAGAAAAACTAGCGACGGAAGCACAAATCCAACAACATTGTTAACAAGGAGAAAAAACACAGTCTTGGGAACCTCCTCTCGTCAGTCTCAATCCCTGGCTGTTCCATGTTCCGTTCTTCGAACAGTTAGAAGTAGGAGGAAGTGGACGAGACAGCGTTGGCACGCAGATGGAGCGATTGGTACGTGAACGTCAGGTAGTAAGCGATTCTTCTCAATCAGGAATTAAAAGTCATCTGACCTGGTGGCCCTTCGCCGCAAAGAGACGTGACCTCTATGATTGGATTCTGAGAACGAAAGTAAGGCGTAGTGTACTCGGCACTTGGGA
The DNA here is from genome assembly GCA_009739505.2 of Apolygus lucorum. Lineage (NCBI taxonomy): Eukaryota > Metazoa > Arthropoda > Insecta > Hemiptera > Miridae > Apolygus > Apolygus lucorum. The sequence continues at coordinate 3,982,148 of CM019183.2, forward strand.
GAGCTGATCAGAAAGTAAAAGTTCCCTTCAGTATTGCTCGTTGAACTCAAGAAACCACCATTAAGAACAATGGAACCTCATACATACTGGGCATTGTTTTCCAAATTTTCCATTCACTACTTTCATTTTCTACTCTTCAGTCGTAGTTTCAAATTATCGGAGGAAACCTTCTGAATTATGGGTACCTGCCTAGAACTATGTTGCCTGAGCTTAGTCGGTCTTAGTGAGGGTCTTAGTCGGTCGCCGTTCCTTTCTCGTTGCGGGTTAGTCTAATCTAACCGGCGCTCAGCCCCCCCCCCTCCCTCTGACTTAAAGAGCAACATTTCCACCCCCACCCCACCAGTGCCTCCTCAATCCCCCAGCCTTCTCATAGCTGAATCAGTTTTTATCAAAAATTTTTCCCAGGAAATAATCAACCAATTTTCATCTTTCTTGTGGCATTCTTCTTATTTGTATAATCTCTACACAAATGCACTCGTTTAATTCCAAGACTAAAATTCCATAAGTAAAAAATAAAAAAGAAGTTGAACTTGAATTTAAAAATTTCAAAGATGTTTGAAATTCATTAGTGCATCTATCGAGGGAATTGAAAAACTTGAAGATTGCCGCAGGAATCATCAAAATCGACCAATAATTAATAAGAAATGTGGGAAAAACCGTGTATTCATTGACTGATACCCTCCTTAAGTTATTCACCATTTTGTATTGTCAACAGCTGCTCCTCAACAATTCGTAGAACAATAGATTAATTTAAATTCATTCCTATATTATGCCCACCTAAATGTTTTATGACGAACATTAACTTCAGGAAAAACGCGACAAGACGAAATCAGTATCTTTAAAACCCATCCATCCATCAAATCAGTATCTACCTACTTTCAAGCTTGATAGGTAATTAGAAGGTAGATAGAGAACAACTGAAGATAAATTAGCTGAACATGGATCAACATCTAACCATATCTCATGGTTGGAGGAAAATTGGATTTTAATTTTTTTTAATTTCAAATTACCATCTCTAACTATGCTGGTAATTTCAGCGAATTAAGATTGATGGGAACACTGAGTAGTGAAACGATCGTAAAACATTGAAAGTTTTCATTTTTTAATAGTGTTCAGTAATAATGAGTCTACGTTCTAATAGTGGACAGCTGTTGGATTCCAGAGATCCAGACTAAAATCCAGAGAGAAGAAATTTCAGTGGGCTTTTAAGGGCGAATTTGAAAAGTTAACATTAAAGAGGCCGTTTCCAGACGGAATAGTTGGTTGACCTGAGATTCGAGGTAGGTTTGAAGCAAATAATATTTTTCGGTACCTATAGAGCGGTTAGTGAGCCTACTTCAATTAATCATCTCCCCTACCTACTTTCTTTACGGACATATCCATTAGACCTATTCATCTGACGCTGTGTGGCCCTATATCATGTAATCGGTAGTTCATCCCAACTTGTCTGCGCTCAAAGTACAAGCAAATTATCAGGAAAATAGAGGGGGGGGGGGGGTTGCTTCACTCTAAAATCTACTTTACTCTACTCTAAAAATCGAAATATAATCTATTCTACTCTACGAAATATAATCTATTCTACTCTATATTCTATTCTTCTGGGCTCATCCATATTAATAGTAGTTTTAGAAGTGTCAGTTTCCTGAACGACCTCAGGATCAGTGGAGTTCATGTGTTTTTTTGGTTTATTATTTTCAATAATGAACCTTTGGAATCGACCAAGAAAAAAAAATTGTTTAACACTCCCTCAAAATTTGATGGTTTACGTTTCAAGGTACGTAGAATCCAAAAATCGAATAAAAATTTGGCCGTCCGTCCGCCGTACGCCGTACGCGGCACTTTTGCCACTTAGCATTGACCGATTTTAATGAAATTTAGTATGTAGGCTCCATTAGGGGTCTAGTTGTGCCCCGAAGCTTTTGGTTGATGTAGGTCACTTCTAAGGGTTGAAATTTTGAAAACGCCCTAACTAAAAAAAATTGATATAAAGTTATTGTTTTTCCATCAATTTAAAGTAGTATTGAATTTCAGAATTTTTTGAGACCACGCAGAGCCCTGTAAGACAAACCTTTCTCCCCCTACGAGAATTTAAGGTTGGACTTACGATAATCAGAAACACGAGTGTGAATCGCAAAAGAGGCCTAATCTCCGTTCAAATTTTAGCTGACCGAAATGCGATCGATGTTTTTCTTCATGATGGATGATTGGTGGCTTTGCAGACGAGTGATCAATATAGACAAGTAATAAACTATTGTGTAATAATTTGCAGCGTTTTCTCCATACATCCATGAAAGGCATACTTTGATCTCGAGAATTTCCTAAGTGCATTGGCCATGAAGCAAACTTGTCACACATCCTACTTCTCTCATTTTGAATACAGGCGGATTACATTATTATCTTATAAACTAAATTTCAACGTGCTATTACAAAATGAAATAGGTCTCAAAATACACCACAGAAAAGTTTTGAAACACTTGTACAAATATGGGTTTCCCCTCCTTTCTTAGACACTTTAGGGACACGGAACCCCAAATAGAGGTGTTTTCCGAGTTTTACCTAGTGTACCAAGTAGCAGAAGCACTTTTTTCACTCTTCAAGGTTAAAAAAAGTTCTCCGAAATCAAAATTTCCACTTCGCGTTTTACGTCTTAGAACTTCTTGAACAATAATTGCTGTCTGTCTGTATGTCTGTCATGAAATCCTTGCAATGGGCAAAACTATACGAAGTTATTTTCCGATTTTGACAACCCCAAAATTTTCAAGGACTGTGCGGGTTGGCCTGTAGATGCTTGTTTTAATACAAGCAGTGAGTTTGCTGTTTCGAAACATTCATTTCTCTTCGGGCTAAAAATGAAGATACAACTAAGGCTTTATTGCTTGGTGAACACTTAACCACCTCATTCGAGAAGAAATGAGTCGTCCAATCCATGCGCCAGGAGGGATAAAGAGAACTTTACAAGCCTATAAAACTGGTCGATGACAGGTCATATTTTATCCGATGCCTGGTGTATGAACAATTTTTCCAATCATGGTGTTTAAATAACTGGTCCAATTACGCAAACACTTGCAATGAACCGATTTTGATGTGTTTAGAGTGACGTCATTATTTACAAACCACGTTACAAGAAATGAATCAAGAATAAGTAAATGCTATGAATTTGATTTATAGTTGTCAGTATTAAAATTATATAACAACTATTATAATAATTATTAGGGAAAAAGGACGAGCACGTTCTGAACAAAGAAAAATACTGTTTTATTAATAGCCTGATCAACAAGTTCATCTGATAGGGGCGCCTCCAGGTGAGCTGTCATTTAACTAATTCTTTAGTAGCTATCTCAATAGAGTGCGTCTAATGCTACACCCCTTTCATAAGTTGAATATTAAATTAAAATAAATACTTCGAAATTCGGATATTGTAACTGAACTCCAATCAAATTGAAAAGCAAAGCTCCCCTTGGCTACAACGAAAAATTTGTACTTTATTCTACCACCTACTGACATAAGTTTAGGAGCGTGAATTGAGAGTCTCTCGACTTTCATCAAAGTGATGAAAATCACACAATATTAAAATAAATTCAAACTTTGATTTCCTCCTTGTACTTCTTCAAGGGTTGAATCGCTCTGGTTTCTTCACCAGTCTTCCAGATCGGGTTGTCAAGGTTGAGTCACTGGCCTGCGAGGATTGAGCGTAGGGACTCGGTTGAATCGAAGGTCCTGGGTTTCCTGGGAAAACTGTACGTTTTCCGGGACTCTTCGGCAGAGTAGAATTCAGCTTATGACTTCCTGAATCCTGACCAAGGTGAGTATCGTGAGGCTTGAAGATACTGGCCTCTGTCCGGGGTGACAATGATTTTCTCTTCGGTGGAGTCTTGGGCATTTCTACTGGCTGAGTCGAAACCCTGGATTGCTTGGGTTCAGAAATTTCCATTTGGCTCTTTCTAGGGCGAAGGAATGAGGAGTTGCGACGATATTCCTTTCCGTCTACATTCACGATATAAGATCGAGGTTCTGGGAGTTTCTGAGTAATGTGAGCTTTCTTCCAGATGTCTCCCCATTTCATATAAACCAATTGGTCTGGGGAAAATTCCGGTTTTTCACGAGCATTAGCGTCGTAATAATCCTTCTGCTTTTTCTTGTGAGTTTCCATCTGAGCTCTGATTTCACGATCGAGTAATTTCGGTTTGAGTATTTCTGTAGTCGCCGGAGCACTAGTGCGCAGAATTCGCCCCATTAAAAGTTCACTGGGCGAATATTTCAGTCCGGTGATGGGGGTTACTCGGTATTCCAGTAAGGCTTTTCGCAACTCACTTTTTGAGTGGCTGCATTTCTTGATCATCTTTTTGGCTATGCCCACTCCCTTCTCCGAAAGTCCATTGGATTTGGGATACAGCGGACTGGACGTCTGAATCTTGAAGCCCCATTTCTCTGAGAATTTCAACATTTCTTCACTCTTGAATGGGTTGTTGTCACACCTAATAACTTGAGGAACTCCGTGAGTACAGAAAACAGTTTTGAGTCGTTCGACGATTTCTCTAGCAGATTTTGTCTTTAATTCAATGATTTCGAGCCATCGCGAAAAATAATCTTCGATGGCCAAAAAGGTATAACCATGATACTCTCCTATGTCCATTCCGAGAGTTTGAAAAGGTAGTTGAGGCACCCTGGTTTGTATGAGTGGTTCCTTGGGCTGATTGTCTTGAAAGGTCTGACAGACACTACACAAACCAATAAATTCAGCAATTTCGCTGGCCATTCCGGGCCAATACATGATTGATCTCATTCTGGCCACCGTTTTGTTGATACCTAGGTGTGCCTGAGAATGGATTTGGTTCATCATGTCCCGACAAAGCGAAGTAGGTACCACAATTTTATCATTGTAAAAAACGATACCTTCTCTTACAAACAAGCTATCACGCAGATCATAATAGATTTTTTGCTCTGTCGGAAGAAGCTTACGATCTCTTCCTTTCCAGCCCTCTTGAATGAATTTGAGAATTTTCTTCAAACAGCAATCACTTGCAGTTTCCTCTTGCAGTTTTTTGATTTTATCCGTTGGGATAGGCAGATATTCTTCAACACTGTGAATGACTGGCGTCATATCCACTTCCTGCCCCGTTTCTTTCAAAAAAGCGCGAGAAAGCATATCCGCCATGAACATTTCACTGCCTGGTAGGTACTCTAATTTGAATTTGTACCTCAACGTGAATAGCTGCATCCTCTGAAGTCTTAGTGTATTTTTGTAAATGTCTTTTTCTATGATTTTCACTAGCGGCTTATGATCCGTAAAAATGATCACATTGTTATGTCCATAAAGAAATTGGTGCCATCGCTTCAGAGCCAAACAAACACTTGCCATTTCTTTTTCGATTTGGGGGTAATTTATTTCTGCCGGAGTCAAGCTACGGCTTGCGAATGCAACTGGTTGTCCAGACTGCAGTAAACAGCATCCCATGCCTTCCTTTGAAGCATCGCACTGGATCTGGATTGGTTCCCGTGGATCGAAAATTTTCAAGGTCGGCGCCGATGACACGAGCCTTTTCAAAGTGTCAAACGCCTCTTGTTGGAGTTTTGTCCATTGCCATGTTATGTCCTTTTTGAGCAAAACTCGTAGGTTTGATGTGACTTTGGAAAACGATGGTATAAATTTATTAATAAAATTCACTGCACCAAGGAATCTTTGTAATTCCTTGACACATGTGGGCGTTTCAATGTCGGTAATTGCTTTTACCCGTTCTTCATCAGGGCAAATACCCGCATGAGAGAAAATCAAACCAAGGTATTTAACCTGCTTCTGCTTATACTGTAGCTTCTTAGGGTTAAATTTCACATTATTCTCCCTGGCTTTCCTCAATACGGCTTCCACATTTCGGTCATGTTCTGATTCACTGGATCCTGTCACTACTATATCATCCATCATGACTTGAACTCCAGGAAGGTCTCCAAAGATTTTCGTGTTCTCCCGGTGAAAAATCTCTGGCATACAGCTAAGGCCGTACGGAACACGTTTATAACAATATCTGCCAAAGGCCGTGTTCATTGTACACAATTTTTTCGATTTTTCAGACAAAACGTACTGGGAAAACCCCTCTTTGTAGTCAAAAACTGAATAGAACTGTTTTCCGCCTAAATTGGTCGTCAATTCTTCCTGCGTTGGTATATAGAAATGTTCCCTTTTTATGTATTTATTCAGCGGAATTGGATTTAGACAGAGCCTCAATGATTTGTCTTTCTTTTCTATGATCACAATATCATGAACCCAATCTGTTGGAGAATCAATTTTCTCAATTATATCCAACCTCTCAAGACGATCCAGCTCTTTTTTTAATTTCATTTTAATTACTTCTGGCAACCTGCGAGCACTTCGTACCACAGGTACTGCATCATCACTCAGAGTGATATTAACTTCAACAGGCAACTTTCCAATTCCTGAGAAAACATCAATATTCTTTTTCAAGAATTCCCCTCTTTTCTTATCGTTGGGGTCATTCAAAATTTTATTAGAGTTATTATTTTCTCTTTCATTGTCCGATTCACCATCCTTTGTCTTAGCCTTGACTTGATATAATCTCTGAACCAAGTCAAATTTTTCACATGAATCGGCACCAAAAATTGGCAACTCATCTTCTTTACTGACGATTAAAAATTTTATTCTCTCATCTTTATCTTTATATGAGCAATTCAGATACGCCTCACCCTTCACTTCCGTGAAATACCCACCGTACGATCGGATTTTTACTTTAGTTTTTGTGATCGTAGGGTTTCTCATTTTCTTAAGGTACTTTAAGGGCAAGATATTCATTTCTGCTGCCGTATCTAACTTGAAATTGACAGGTACGCCTTCAACTTTTATTACCTCTTTCCACCTGCCTTTCGGTTCACCACTTTCCTTACCAATGGCGCTCACTCTGATGCTGTCACAGTCAAAAATCGATGAACCGGAGTCCGAATCACTGTCATAATTTCGAACTTCGTGTACTTTTCGATCTTTATGCTTTTTACGACGTAAACAACCAATTTTCCAATGGTTCCAGCCTTTACAGCTATGACATTGTTCCCCATAAGCGGGACATTTTTTTGCATTATGTTTTAGTCCGCATTTTTTGCATAGATAAGGCTTAGTATTATCCGTCTTGTGGTCTCGTCTCTTATTTTTCGTATATTTTTTCCGTGATTCATTCACCGCGGCCTCAGAGGAATGTTCAATCTCTTTTTTCCCTGACTTGACAGTTTCTGCCGATCGACACGTTTGAATTACGGTGTTCAACGTGAGAGTTCCCGTTTCTCTTAAAAGCGTCTGCTGGACATCAGGGTCAGAAATATTACAAACTATGTGATCGATAATCATACGATCGCTGTAGGAAGCTTTACAGGTGCTGATGGGACACACAAAGTTACAATTTACGGCCTGCAACCTTAACTCTGTAAGGTACTGATCAAATGATTTGCTACCGTGAGTTATTTTCTGAAACTTGTAGGTCTCCACAGCGACATTTACTTTAGGAACACAATAGTTGTCGAAATGCTTAAGCACCTCTTCCAACGTGTCTTTTGGTGTGGGAAAGGTTTTATGAATGTCAATTGCCTCATTCCCCATGTGTGTTAGTAAAATTGCAATTTTCTGTGACTCTTTCGAGCTCTTCTTACCTGATGCTTCCATGTTTAGATCGAAAACATTCTTCCATTTGGGCCATTTGACGGCTATGGTATGGTCAAATTTTAGCGGTGGAATTTTAAAGATCGAGCCTGTCGGCGTTTCGTCTTCAATTTCAGTCATGGCTCCCTTCAACAGGACCGGTAAAACAGTGGCTCAGACGGCGATGTTTTCGTCAAACGCAGAACAGTTATGATCCGATGGAAATCGTCGTCCTAACTACGAAAACACTCCTATTAACTTGGAAAACCGATTGCACCACTTTTTACGATAAAAAACTGACACCATATAATAATTATTAGGGAAAAAGGACGAGCACGTTCTGAACAAAGAAAAATACTGTTTTATTAATAGCCTGATCAACAAGTTCATCTGATAGGGGCGCCTCCAGGTGAGCTGTCATTTAACTAATTCTTTAGTAGCTATCTCAATAGAGTGCGTCTAATGCTACAACTATATTTATCATTATGGTGCTGGTGTTTCTTGTGGGAATGATCATAAATATGTGAACTGACAGCACTCATCGATGGTGTTTGAATGTCATCACCATGATGTCCCAAAAGGACGATCTACCTAAGATAATCCTTTAAATCATTATTAGGCAGGTTGGTATACCTAACAAGAAATAATGATTAATAGGAATAAGGGAATACAACTGTTTGGAGAACAACAAAATAGGTATCTACTTATTTCAGATGATTTGAGACAATAGTTGAAAAATGTAATAATGAATGATAGTGAGTTATGAAAATTGTCTACCTGTCAATATTGAATGATGAGATAAAGTTAGGTAATATTTGCTAGATAATTGGATCCGTGGATGTTTTGCATTGCATCAAAATATTAAGTGATGTAGTTAGTCATCAGGAGACTCATCTCGAGATAGGAGAAGACCATTAATTGGGAGCAGGCACCTGCTGTGAGGATGTAAATGGGGTTGCATAGCAGTAGCTGTCATTACTGAGCACTCATAGCCGGGAACCTGACGTTTCTGAGAATGCTGGATCATTAAAATCCTTAGCACTGGGGCCCATAACCTCTGTGGTTGCTGCTTGTGCATGCGAACGCCATCTGGTCGTCCCAGATGAAACTACTATTCCTGCAAGGTAGTAGCGGCGCTCGCCGTTAGAGGGCGCTTCGTGTACCTCAACCTCTTACGAAGACCCACAGACTTTACCGCCTTATCTTACATGTACGTGTCTCCTTGTAACCTCACTAAACCTAGACTTCGCTACTCGCATCAACCCCTTCAGTTTATAACCCGTATTATTATATCTTGCTGTAAAAACTAATTTTGCTAGTTTTTCTTTGCACAATTATTATTTTAGGAGTTGAACAATAAAATATCAACGCCAAATACGAAAATATTGAGAAATGTTTTATTTAAACTCTCAAAATTACAAAAAGCCCAATTCTATATTTTAACATAGGTAATGAACATAAATTATTCGAGGTGTATAAAAAGACTAAATCTGTGTGTAAAAAAACCCTTTCTAAAACTGAAAACTACATTGATGGACTGCTTTAGAAACTATTTTCAAGTAATGTAAATCATAACTTCAGAAATGCTTGCATACGAGTCTGCAACACATTGGGACATTTTCATGTCAACCACTACACAACAAGGTAGTGAAGTAAGGTTGTTAGTTCAACCTAAGCATCAAAGTTTTCGTGACGATTTTTCAGTTCATGTACCAAAGCAAAATGTAAGGTTGTTGATTGTTCTCTACGCAACACAATGAGTCTATTTTATTTATTGGTCGCGTGAGCAAGACTTGCTTAGTTTTCGTGACGATTTTTCAGTTCATGTGCCAAAGCAAAGACATGAAAATGTCAAAAACTAAAATAGTCGCTTCTGATTCCGAAGAATACGTGGAAAATTTCTTCCCTGAAGATCCCCCAATTGAAAGTCAGCAGTTTTCTCGTACTTCTAGATAGCATTACTCAACAGTGAACAACTTACTGATGCTGATATAAACAGTTGCTTTTGTAGGTAAATATCTTGCCTCAAAATACCTACCATGAATGACAATGACTTGACTTTGACAAATCTCTTGATTTTCTGAATTTCAGTTGGGGGATCTTCAGGGAAGAAATTTTCCATGTATTCTTTGGAATCAGAAGCGACTTCCTTTTCTTCATTTTCCGAGCAGTCTTTCTTCCTTTGATTTCTAAAAATTCTTCGTGTTCCCGCTACAACTCTTTTAAATTGTTTTGAATGTCCTTGGGATCGAAAAACCAACATATTTCAACCAATATACACCTCGAAAAAATGGGAAGATCAGGCATATCGCGAAGCGGAGTCTTGCACTCCATAAAATTAGGCTGCTCAGGTGAATGAAAAATACCCCATCCACAGTTCACAACCTCCTTATGAAGCTATTTGAAAAGAACTGAGCTAGTTTGCAAATTTAGGAGAAATATAAGGGAGTGGGAGTTATTATTTAGAAAATGCGCGAAAAAGAGAACCTCGGGTGTTTGACTGGTTCTTGGATTGGATGGCCTTCTCTACGCTCAACCCTTGACCTGGTAGGTGTCATTGCTTTAGTAAATCAGATGTTCATTTGATCTGGTTTGGATTTACTGATCCAACCCAGTCTATTAAAAAATAACGACGTCATTTGTGATTTAAGAGGCCACACTCGCCAGTCGTAACGTTGTCTCAGCATTCATTTTACCTTGTAACGTCGCAGTTTATCAATTACTTACTTACTTAGTCACTTACCGTGCTCGATACTAGCTGGTTTTGTTGATTCCGCATTGCTCAGAGCTCAACATCTTCATAAACAAAATAGTGTGTACAAGTACTAGAGTTGAATTAACAACTTTTGGCCTGCTACTGTTCAAATTAGAACACGTTTTCAAATTGTATTATAATATTTTGCTATCGATTCTACCAAGGTATCGGAAGTATTGTTTTCACACGAAATGAAAAAAAAGCTCTCAAAATTCAAAATTTCCACTCGTGTTTTACATTTTAGGCCTTCTTGGGCAATTTTGGTCCCTTGTCTGTCTGTCATGAAATTCTGGAATCGGGCAAAATAATTCGAAGTTATTGTCCCGTTTTATCAGGGATTGTGCGGGTTGGAGTGTAGATGGTCCCTTGTGAAATCATCTGATTTGTTGAAACCACTATTTCCTTTGATCTGACCTGACTACGTTGTGGGTCTCGATAGCTGCCATTCGTTCTCTCACGGGCAAGAAAAAAACTTCCTCGGAACGTCAGTTTTCCAACGGTCTACTCAGAAATTTTTGGAAAGAAAATTGCGTTTGAATTCGCAAGAAAAAACGCTGCAAATTATTACACAAAGTTTATTGTTTTTCTACATAGATCACTCGTCTGGAAAGAGCACGGCTTTGCCATTGTTACTTGAAGAAAAACATCGATTGCATTTCGGTCAGCTAAAATTTGAACGGAGATTAGGCCTCTTTTGCGATTCACACTCGTGTTTCTGATTTATCGTACGTCCAACCCTTAAATTCTCGTAGGGAACGAACGGTTTGTCAACAGGGCTCCGCGTGGTCTCAAGAAATTCTAAAAATTCTATACTATCTTAAATTGATGGAAAAACAATACCTTCATTTCGAGAGTTTTGGAGCTAGGGCACTTTTGAAAATTTCAACCCTTAATTTTCATCCCTTTGAAGTGACCTACATCAACCAAAAGCTTCGGGGCACAACTACTAGACCCCAAATGGAGCTTACATACCAAATTTACGGCGTACGGCGGACGGACGGCCAAATTTTTATTCCATTTTTGGATTCTACGTACCTTGAAACGTAAACCAACAAATTTTGTGGGGTGGTTAAACTTTTTTTTTCTTGATCGATTCCAAAGGTTCATTATAGAAAATTATAAACCAAAACATTGTTTTTTCCTGAAAAATCGACGATTTTTATATTGAAAAAGTAGTACCTAGTAGTATTGTTTATATCATGGTGCTGAATAAGATTAATCCAGACCCACAACGGCTGAAGTAAAGAAGTGATTTCAACAAATCAAACAATTGCAATGTTTAAGGTCCAACTTTAAAACATCTGGTTTGACATTAGGTAGGTAGTAAGGAAATTGAACGCCATTTCCAACGGTGTAATCAAATTTTGATTTTACAAAAATTTTGGGGAGTTATGGGCATTTCAGTGTAGCATGGTCGATAACACGATAAATATCTTAACATTTATTAATGAACGAGGATTTATAGTGAAGTTAGAAAAAATGTTTGTCAGCCAAAGTCGTTGCCAATCAGTTGTAAAAATTGATTTCTGAAGGTTGGGTAGTCAAGTACGATACACCCTGTATAAGTATGAGTTCCACCCGCTTTGCGAATCATATTGAATTTTTTAAGAAAAATTATTTCCATTAAACAAAATGATTTCAGTAGTATACATCGACAGGGTTAAATACAACAGAAATCATGTTGATGCTGCTTGAAGTTAGACTTAACCCTTACATAGGTGGAAAATTATTCCCCAATATGGGCTACTGCCCGCGGTAGGGAAAGAGTCAGTCCCGCCTGCAGAAATCGATATGACTGATAACAAAATTGAAGAAGATTCCGCAATACATCAAAAAAAGGAAGAAAGAAAGAAAAAAAATGAACGAATAATAATGAAAACTGATACAATTTTTTTCAAGTTTGTTGAATGATTTACTTACAACCTACTACAGTTTACTTGTGGTAGATTTACACTACATTTTCCGATATTCAGAGAACAATAAATGATTGAACATTTGATTCAGAATTAATGTGTTGAAGAATTCAACACTTTACCTATACTGGGAGTGACAAAAGTATGATAATCGTAAGGTATTCTCCAGGGCGTATCTACTTGGGAAATTAAGTGTGAAATAATACACCAGCCCAGTTTTCAAGCATCACAAACGTGTGTCAGCAATCACAGTCCTGTGTAACGAGACATAGCGGTATTCACGGTACCCATCTGTGTACTTAACCCCACGAATCGCCGTAACGGGTCCATCATAATTTGTGGGTCTACAGCCGTTCGCACCACTTTTCCGGTTCACCGGTCAGCCTGTCACGGGAGATACGCCTGTTGACGCGAAGACGCTAACCTAATTGATTTGTCCAAGAAAGTGGACTTTTCTTTCACTGAAGCTTTGATGAAGAACAAGCCTTCTTTCCTTTCTGGCCCCTGTGAGCTTTTGCTTGGTGTATTGATACCCTACGTGTTACTAACGTTTTACCATTTAGTCTGCAACTAACTGTATCCTCCAACCAACTGGAATCCACTGAGCGATGACGAGTGATTTCGAATATGAAAAACCCATTTTCTAATCCCAGCGTTGAATTTATTCAAGTAATAGTTTCGGAATGCATCTATTTTTCTAGTATAGAACGGAAAGTTCTGACCGGTTTGTTCGAGAAGTAAAGTAAAGTAAACAACCATTCCATTTTGGATTTTCGTCCTACTGAAATTCCTTGCGTCGCGGACGTTATCAGCTGTCTTCCAAAGGGAAGATCAGAATTTTGATTAGCTGCTCCTTGTGAGCTCACGGAACAAGATTCTCATGATGAATGTTATGACTTTCGATGACTCGTTTAGTTACAATTCACAGCTGTATTCAGTATTAATTTAACTCCCTCACATGATTCATGGGTAAACAGAGATTGATAAAAAAAACTGGGTATACCTACTGCGTTTGCCTTCAAATAATCAAAATTTAAACTATCAGGAACATGAGTGTCGAGAGAAATATGAAAAATAACGAAGTTACTTAGGAAGAATATTATTAAATGTACTTCATCTGTGTAGCTGTAAGTATGAATTGGTTCAAATTTATGACTTGTGAGCTAATTTTTCAAAATGCTGACGAATTCCCTACAACTTAGTGTTTTTAACGTTTAGGCTTTTAAAAAATCGATCATTCTTTTGAAAAAAATTGATCATTTTTGATATTCGATCTTCATGTGATCACTAACTATTAGCTCTTACCCTGTCGTAAGGAGGTTGAATTATGGTCCTTGGAAATATTATCCATTCTGTTGGAAAACAATCTAGGCAGGTATCGATTTCTCTTCCTGGTCTGACCTCATACCTAAGTTATTCTGGCTTTTTTGCTGTTATTGTCCAAGCTATGCAAATCTGTGGACACAAAAAGGTCCCGCTTTGCCCGCTCGTTGTCTGTAAGGTGTTAAACAACGATCCTCGATGTGCGCCCGTGCGCCTTACCACTTAGACCATCCAAGTTTTTATCTTCCTTTTTTCTGGAAATGTCTTCGGTTTGCTCAAGACAACTTCTTTTACCCGAAGCGGGGCAAAGATATCGGGTTTTGCGGGATACTATGACGACTCCTTCACCTATTTCCTCATTTGAACCACAAAACTAGACATTTCATTGCTCAATTAGATTACTTTGTCGACCGTTCAGTATAATTTATGTAGAGGGTTTTTGTTATGTCTTCTGGCAGTCGAGCAACATCACAGCAACTTGAATTTAGATTACCCGGTTTTCGTGTTTTCAGAAGGAGAGTTATTACTTCTCCACTACGTCTCAGTCCTTCAGCCTTCTTATCTAGAAGTGATCTGTATAAGTTCGATCACGAACAAAGCAAAATATTTCGTTTCGTGGATGGACGTGACACTTGGAAGATGGCTGTTCATTTTCATGCAATATTGGCCATCTAGCTAAGATTTTAGTTATTGTCAGTCACTTTTATGGGTGAAAATGGAGGTTGAAATTTTCGAAAACTCTCTAAATAAAGGTTTTTTTTTCATTAATTTAAATAGGTACGGGTTTTTACAATCGATTGGGACTACCCAGAGCTCTGTACGAACAACCCTTTGCACCGTGAATAACTATTAACTCAATTATGAATGATAAGTGTTGAGGTTCAGTCATAAAACGAATAAACACTTCTTTAGGCCGAAGTTTCGGTATATTTGTATACCATCTTCAGGGATTTCTATACCCTCTCCAGAAAAACTAAAATAACGCTGTACAAAGTACTGCTTCGCCCTGTGCTAACCTATGGGTCAGAAACATGGGTGATGACATGTCTGAGAGTGTGCTCAGGGTATTTGAGAAGATGATTCTTCGGAGAATCCTGGGCCCACTGCTTGACCATGGACAATGGAGACGCCGAAAAAAGAAGAACTGTACCAGCTGTACGAGGATTACGATATAATCAAGTTCGTGAAGCTGGGACGGTTGAGATGGGCTGGACATGTTCTCCGAATGGATGACGACGATCCATCCAAACAGTTGCTGCTCTCCAGACCAAATGGTACAAGACCGAGGCAGAGATGGAGTGACACAGGAGGACACAGCACAACTTGGTTGCTATGAATCGAAGACAACGGCACAGGATCGGACAAGTTGGAGAGGTGTCTTAGTGGAAACCAAGCCTCACCCTGGGCTGTATAGTGTATAGTAGTGTCAATTAGTTAGTTCGTTAGTTATCCTCCGGGCTTTGAAAGGGTGTAAATACTCTCCTGTAGATTACATTAGAATTTCAAACAGCACTTTTCTTCTATGAAGTACAAGGGATGATACTCGAGACAGTTTTTTTTTTAAATATCAGAGTTGCTACCTGGAAGGATTTCCGGTACGAAAGTATCGATATTTTTGAATATGAGGTATGTATGTAAGACTCATTGAACCTTCATCTTAGTTATTAGATTAGAATTAGATTAGATTATAATAAAAAGTACGAACTGTAGGGAGAGGTCCGGCAGTCAAAGCTGGGACACCTCCAAGGAACCACCTCGTCCCTTGTGAATTTTATTGAAAGTTACATTTCGTGTAATTTGAATTATTTTTGTTTGCATAAAGTTTATTTCATTTGGAGTGCCTTCGGAGGAGTAACTTTCGTTGTAGATTCAGGTGAGATTTGAAACCCATTAATATGACATTTGTACGTAGGTACCTAACTATTAGGTTAAAATAATTTTCATTTTTGTAATTTTTCTATTATTTGTAATTACAGTTGAAAAAACAATAAAAAGACTGCATCTAACGAAGAGTTGGTTTGTTTGGATAGAAGAAAAAGAGACCTATCTTACATGTATACCCATCCCGAGTGCGTTATATTTGATACTGCATTCGAGATTATTGAACCTATTAAAAAACTACGGTGATTTGAACGGTCGGTTACATAACAGTGTTGGATTCCATTGTCGACGATTTTAAGATAAATAGATCGATGTTGTTTCTGTAATGGTTAGTAGTGGTCGTGAGGGAGAGTCACGAAACGCGAGAGTACATGACCGCTCCTAGTGATGATTTGCCTGTCGTTTCCACGGCGTCTGGCATTCCTCCGTCCTCGACAGCTCCTGCCCGACCAACCTCGCATTGAAGTCTCTCTTACCTGGTCCTTTGTTTCAGTCACTTGACTGAATAAACACCGCACTCACTTGTGCAGATTCCGTGGCATATTCCATGAGATTCAACGAAGGGTTTCATTCTGGTAATGTTACGAGTTATGATCGTACAAGTTCGTCTGATATTTTATCTACAACGTCACCCACCATATTCGGCAATCCTTGCTTCTGATTGGATGCTGTTTTATTCGACGAGGAAATCTATCTATCTCGTTGATGAAAGGGGGGAGGGGTTATTTGCTTGCTTCATATGACATATTACATTGTTACATTGTTACATATGACATATTACAGTTTACATTGTAAACTCTGCCTAGACCTCAATTTCCAACTGTATTGCGTGTTTCTTTTGTTGTTCGACTTGGAAATTTTCCAAATTGCACACTATTTCACCAGAGTATCCTCATTAGTGTGGGGATTGGGTGAGTGATGGGGTGTCTCCATAGCTTACTAATTGGGGGGGTGTGCATGATTTTTTTTAAAATAAATTATTTATTGGCATTAGTGTTACTCTTACAGCCAGCGTTTTCTTATGTAGCTTACATCAAACATAACTATACCTACTCAGATCTTACGTCCTATGTCTATAAGAAACTTAAAAATAAAACTGTAAACTTTTGAACTTTGAGACAACAATAAAACATTTAAATTAAATGGGTTGGTCACAAAATCTGACAATTCAGATAACGAATTGAACATAATACTTCTATGCGTTATATATTCCGGGCAAATCATTATTATATGTTCTAAATCCTCACAACTACCACAATTTTCACACTCACTGCCGTCCGTTTGTCCTATTTTGTGTAGGTAGGCTCTGCATAGGCCCACTTCGCAGTCTAGCCAACGTCGAATAGAAGTTTTTCCCTTGTCCGAAAATTGTAGGTACCATGGTGATTTAGGGACGTTCGGGAAGAGAGTTCTGTGCTGGTTCGTCGATGGGTAAGTGTTGTGGTACTGCTGCCACCTCTTCCTCATTTTTCTTCTTAATGTGGGCTTTAAGTCAGTATGAGGCAAAAAAACTGTGGTCAAGCTACCGGGAAGAGCACCATTTTTCGCTAAGCGATCGGCGGTTTCATTTCCTAGAACGCCCACGTGTGCCTTCACCCAAACAAATTCGACTTTTATTCTCTGGGTATCAAGTTGAGATAGCTGAGAGAGAATGCGTTTTTAGATACCTGATTTATTAATTTTTTTAAATTTAGATTTTTTAAATTTTTAGATTTTTTTTTACCTAATTTGTTTAGATACCTGATTTTTTAAATTTTTTTAACTAACTTAGATTAAAATAACAATAAACAGTTTTTCCGACCCATGCACACACCCCATTGTACCCAAGCTTTGAAATTGAGGAACAATTCTCATTATGCCTCCGGACTTTCATGAACTACTCTCTGTACTACCGTGGAACTAATGGGGTGCCACCATGGTCCCAGGGCCATAAAACGCATGTTTCGTGGTTTTGCTTCCGAGTCTACCAAGGTAGCGGAAGCTTTGTTTTCACTCTTCAAGGTTGAAAAAAAAATTTCTCCAAAATCAAAATTTCCACTCGCATTTTTACGTTTCAGCCCTTTCTGAACAATTTCGGTTCTGTGTCTGTCTGTATGTGTGTCTGCCTGTCTGTGTGTCTGTCATGAATTCCTCGTAACGCGCATAACTATACAAAGTTATTGTCCGATTTCTATGAAATTTTCAGGGGTTGTGCAGGTTGGTGTGTACACGGTCCCCTATGAAAATTATCATCCCCGGACTTATAGAAGCGACTGCGCATGCGCAAACGTGAATTCCTTGTAACGGCCAAAAATTCTACATTTTTCATCTGATTCCAATGAAATTTTCAGGGATGTTACAGATTAGTATTTAGATGGTCCCCTATGAAAATCACCACCTTCGGACTGATAGTAGTCACTGCGCATGCGCAAACGTGAATTTCCTTGTAACGGCCATAACTTCCACCTTTTCTACCCGATGTCAATGAAATTTCCAGGAATGTTACTGAGTAGTGTTTAGATGGTTCCCTATGAAAATCATAGAGAATGGTTTTTCATAGAGGGATTCATTCATAGAGGGATGGTCCCCTGTGAGAATCTCAAATCCAATTCATTGCATCACTAGGCCTCAGTAGGTCAGATATAGCGCATAGAATTATCCCCCAGGGGTCGCGGGTTCGAATCCCAGCCGAGGCTAAGCATTTTTTTGATCCAATCACATACATCTACTCACATTTTTCATCCGAATTTGATGAAATTTTCTAGGATTGTTCAGATTAGCGTGTAGATGGTCTCCTATGAGGGTAGTGAAAGGTACGTAGAGATTGGTGTTTTGAGATTAACTACTATGCATCGGATCATCTATATAATCGGGTTATGGATACGAGGAAGCTATGTGCCACACCCACTTTTTGTGTGTCTTTCACCTTGAATACGGTTGTAAACTTGACGGACTGCCTACCAAAATTAATAGATGAGAGTTCAACGCTACGAAGTATTACCGCTTTGGTGCCAGACTGGCACAATAGGTGGGGGGGGGGGGGGCACGAATTCGCATCTTGGGTATCGTAGATCATGAATTTTCAAAAGCTCTTCAAATTCGAGGCTCCCATGAGACTAGAAACGTTATGGTAGATAAGGGTGAGGGAGGGAGACCTATATTTCTTGCCTAGGAGACTAAATAAATCACATCGAGTGAAGCAGCTTTATCGCTTACCAACTGGTTCAAATTGACCAAGTGCTTATCCAATGGGACGTCCCCTGGAATGCAAATGATTCAATATTTTTTCAAAATTTTTTTTTTCAAACTACTAGAATTAGAGTGATTTAATATCACTCAGACTGAAGTGATATTGAACCAAATAACGTGATTTCAGAGAGATATGGACGTTCTTTTATCGCCCAAAATCTCAAACCGTGATTATTGAATGTAATTTTCTTTCTGTCACTAAAGTGAATTGAATCAATATTTACTGATATTTAATGGTAATGGTGAGATGAAGAATGCAGGTACAAATTGGTTCAATTTAAATCCCAATTCAGACCATCACAGGTGCGCTCTCGTCTGTTAGTTAGAAAGTTACTAGTCGGAAATCGGCATCATCAACCGATCGATGACAGGCAGCGCCTGATCGCTCCATATGATTGCTCCTTCCTCCTTCCTAGATTCTTCACCGTTACAAATAAGGAGGGGAAAACTTGGCGTCCACGATGTGCACAACGGTATGCACTACCTCGTCCACATTAAAAAACTGGCAGATAACTAATTGTAACTCTTGATGACCAGTCATTACGCAAATTTCTCGGTGAAGAGCGATCGGTAACTCGAAGGTGAACGGGCTATTTTGGTCCGTAACGCCCGTAACGCTCGCCGCAACTTCACCCGTTGGAGCGTTACTTCTGATTAATTAGTCTTGTCTCGCTCTGGTAAGTGGAAATAGGTTTTACCGTGTTGAATCCGAGACTACACGAACTACTTCTCTAGTTCACTCCTAACAAAACCCAAGATTAACATTAAACACGTATTCTCTTGCCTTGATTGAATAAAAAATCACCTTTCATTTTGAAAAATGCGATTTCGCAGGACGTTTTAGATTTATAATTCTTTGTGTTTACATCCTGATGTGATCTGTTCTTGGCTATATTGTCCTTGGAGCAAGATTATGAACGGCTTTTATGGTTACGTTTAATTCAGCCCATGGTTTATAATAAACCTATTGCAGCGAACATTTGGAAAAAACGCCGCAAATCATTGCTCATAGGTTTATTATTTTCTGTATAGATCACCCTTCTGTATAGATCCCTCCCTACCAACCGTAGGTACCTACTAACTACTGGGGCATTTTTGAAAATTTCAAACCCAACCACCAAACAAATGGAAATGAAGGGTTGAAATTTTCAAAAATGCCCTAATGGTACCTACGGTTGGTAGGGAGGGATCTATACAGAAGGGTGATCTATACAGAAAATAATAAACCTTTGGGCAATGATTTGCAGCGTTTTTGTTGAAAGATTCCACTTTAATTGGAAGAACCTAGGTACCTACCTTAACTCAATAACTGATTTCAAGATAACATCTGCTAAGTTGGGCAGGCAGTACTTAGTAAACCTCCCCCTCTTATAATGACATTATAGTATTAGTTAGTGTGAAAACAAGGCCCTTCCGTAAGTTGGTTAATCATTCCTTTTGGTAGAAATTCGTTGGGGACCCTGTGGGAGCTAACTCGGAAAATCACATCGATGTACGACCATGATTTTGTCTAGTAATCCCTGATACGAGAAATTTACCGTAGATACAAACAGGCGAAAGAAGACCCAGGACGTTTCAAAAAGCTCTGAATTCATAATTCGGTTGAAATTCTTGAGGTCTTCAATTTTATTTTTATTGTTTTGCACGTATTAGAGACTCTAACTTGAATTGATCTGCAAAGTAAATTATGTTGGTGTAATAATAATTTACGAAATATCACGTTTTTCTAATTTATGTTCTTTTTCAGGTAATTTTTCCATGTCACTTGGCGACTATGAGAGCTACGTTGAGGGTGACCAAGATACCAGCAAAGGTACGGTATTTTCTTCAATTTCTTCAGTATATCTACTATAAAATAATAATATCTTGATGGTTAGGTATCTTTCTTGAAATTTCAGATTTTTTAGTTAGGTATTCTGGCTTCCAACAAGTTTTTGAATCAAGGGTAACTGTAGCGTGCATTAATGCAAACATGGACTTAAAGAACTGTTTAGAAATCCATGATTTATAAATTTAATATAATGAATAATGTTAGTTGATACATAAATACCTAGGTATCCATTTATAATTTTTGAGGTGTTTTCTCCTATATGAGTGCGGGAGTCATTTTCAACATGAGTTTCAACGAGATATTTGTACTGAAACACTAGGAGTATGCATAACTGAGAAAAAATTGTCAAGCACGATTTTCTCAGTGTTCAAAAATATCAGCAAGATCAAAGACCTCAGTTAGAACAGTAATAAAGTTATTTCTTTGAATTTTGATGCTCGAGCTTAACCCTAATTGGACCATGGTGTCACTAGTGTCACCGAAAAGAACTTAGGAATTCCACAGCAGTTCCAAGGTGTCACCAGATTAACTAGATTTAAATTGCAATTTAAAAACTAATGGACAGAGCTGAATTTTTTTGAACCATTTTTTATGTAAGTTGAGTCAAAAAATGATGTTGAAGATATTTTTTCGAAACATTTTTCTACCGACTTCTTTGGACATTTTTGTCATAACTCTATTTTGAGACTTCCTATAGCACACAAAAATGTCTGCTGTCCATTAAATCCGGTGATACCTTGGGACATTTATGGAGTTCCTGAGATGTTTCCGGTGACACCAGTGATACCATGATCCAATTAGGGTTAATGTGTCCCATCAATTGAATAATAGCCTTTATCTGTGCAATTTATCACATCTAGTGCTTCTACTAATCACAGGTCTACTGATAAAAAGTTACCTCGGCGTACCCATTAGCTTAGTTCTGTCGAATCTAGGGATTTTGAGGGTTTATAATTCAAAAATGGTGACAGTTTTTGGCCAAGTGGAGTTGCTAGAGGCGAAAACCAAGACAAAACATGGACAAATGTCGTGACTACGAGCTCTTCCCACACTGTGATTATTTTTATAATAAGGTTGCTTTAATAGAGTAAAGTAAACCATAATGACATACTCAATTTCGATTTGACGTTGAATTTTCTTTAAATCTAAAAACTAGTTGAGTTTTAGCTGAAGATTTTCTTTGCTTGAAAATTAAACGCAAAACAAAATAAGGGAAAATATCGAGAAAAAAAAAAATTTCGGATCCAGCACATTCAAAAACCAATAGAGGTTCCTTTGTTCTGTCGACCTATGACAGCCATGTCCAGAGCAAGGAAAATATACTTAACCTTGGAGCGCTACCCCAGATTTTTTGACGTTCACTGCTACCCATTCGTCGATGCGATGAACACCATAATTTTTCAAGAGAAAAATAATAATCAGCCACTCTTGTAGGTCTGAGCTTCTGAACTAGTTCAAGATGAATAAAACATCAAATTTTATTCATGACTTAAGTTCAAACTAGGAGATATAAGATACGAAAAAATGTTTTCCAAAATGAAACTTTCCACTCGCATTTTACGTTTCAGGCTTTTCTGAACAATTTTGGTTCCGCGTCTGTCATGAAATCCTAGTAACGGGCGAAACTTCACGAAGTTATTGTCCGATTTCGATGAAATTTTCAAGGATTGTGTGGGTTGGCGTGTAGATGTTCCCTATGAAAATCTTCACCCCCGGAACGAAAGTAGCCTCTGCGCATGCGCAAATCATGTAACATGTAAAATCCTATTTTTCTTCGTAATTCGATGAAATGAGTTCCTTTCCTCAGCCATAACTTCTACAATTTTCATCTGAATTTGATGAAGTTTTCTAGGATCGTTCAGATTAGCGTGTATATGATCCCCTATGAAAATCATCTCCTCCAGACTATTAGTTGTTGCTGCGCATGCGCAAACGTGAATTCCTTGTAACAGCCACAACTTCCACATTTTTCATCCGATTTAGATGTCTTTTTCAGGGATTATGCGGATTAGGTTATAGACGTACCCCAATGAAAATCAAGGCCCTAAAATTGACAGTAGCCTCTGCGCATGCGCAAACGTGAATTCCTTGCCACAGCCATAACTGCTACATTTCTCATCCGATAAACGAAATTTCTCAGGATTGTTGAGATTAGCGTGTAAATGGCCCCCTATGAGGCCTGTGCCTTATGTAGGTACTTAGGTAGAGATTGGTGTTTTGAGAATAACTACTATGCATCGGATCATCTATATAATCGGGTTATGGATACGAGGAAGCTATGTGCCACACCCACTTGGTAGACGTTTATTCTGTAAAGCTACTCATTAGTCGCTCTGACGAATACCTGTACTTTCTTCGCTTACAACGCTACTCGTTCGTCTCATCGACAAAGTGACTTTTAAATTATTGGAAAAAAAAAAAATCACGAAAAGCTGCAAGTCACTGGCCGCTCCTTCCATTGTCACTCAGACAACTACTAACTAGTAGAAGCATAGCTGAGCACATACGGCTGGCTATTGTAGCTCTGCACAGAAAATAGTACTACATGATCGTCACTTGAACGAAGGGTGGCATTCCAGGGTTAATATCAATCAAATCTCACAGACATTTATTCTCTTTCATCTGAATTCAAAGTACATTTATTCACTGTTTAGATGCGGGCTCTGGCAAGCCCCTATGGCTTTGAATAAGAAGGATTACTTAATAGTAGCTTTGAATGGTTCTAAGATTGAATGTGTGATTTTCTTCTCCAATCACGTTGATACATTTTGTTCGGCTGTCAAAATTCTTAATTCGCTCACATAATGACTGAAGACAGTAAAGGTCGGTTTGGTTCATACATAATTATTAAAAGGTGGTTCGTTAGCAACGGCTGTCTGTGGAGGGGGAGGCCAACGTATCCCAGGACGTCCAACAGGTGCCCCGGCAGGTGTCTAACCTCTGCCCCGAAGTCGGAGGCCCTCTGTTCCACTTGCCCCAGAATTAGTTCTGAACCTGAACGAACCTTATCGACATCCTTGGTCTGTTAACCGAACAAATTAGTCGACCTGATAGTTTTTCACTATTGTTACCTGCTTTGTGTTTCTTACTTTTGACCAATTCATATCTACTAAAGTGTCGCGATGCCTCCAGCGCACAGAGGACTCAGACCACGAGCCGTCATTCACTACAGTGAGTAATGAAATATCTTGCTTTCTCACTACGGACATGAACCTTGCTTGGGGCCACGTGGTTTTCGGTTAGATCGCCGAAATACACGACCTTACCATTAATCTTTTTCAATTATTCAATTTGTTATACATATTTGGGTATGAACTGAAGGTATAAATATTTTCCTACACGAGGAGTAAACTAATTAATTAAAAACCATTCGGGGTCTAGTTGTGCCCCGAAGCTTTTAGTTGATATCAGTCACTTCTAAGGGTTGAAATTTTGATAACGTCCAAGCTCAAAACATGTTGATGTAAAGGTACCGTAAGGTGGGGAGTTGGAACCATTTTTACTACATTTGGCTCTGCCCTGACTGGACTGATTGTTGCAAAATAATAATGAAGGGCGTTTTGGAAAGATTGGACATCAGGCAATCCCCCTATGGTATCAAAATTAAAATACCTCCGCAGGGGAGGGTGTATATTATTTTTCTACGGTCGGTCCCAACTCTCCCCATTAGTGGGAACGTATTGAGACTACTCATGTTTTTGACCTCTTTTCAAGTCTAAATGTCATAGAGGTGACTTTAGGCCATTCTGTAAGTTTAAAAACGTCTGCCAAGTGGGTGTGGCACATAGCTTCCTCGTATCCATAACCCAATTGTATAGATGATCCTAGTAGTTAATCTCCAAACATCAATCTACCACTATCACAACAATCAGCACAATCTCTGAATATTGTTGGATAATGTAGAATTCATGGCTGTTACAAGGATTTCACATTTGCGCATGAGCACAAAATACTTTCAATTTGGGAGCCATGATATTCATAGGGGACCATCTCCACCCCAACCCGCACAATTCCTGGACATTTCATCGAAATCGGATAAGAATTATTGTAGAAGTTATGGCTGTGGCAAGGATTTCAAGTTTGCGCATGCGCAGCGGCTACTATCAGTATGGGTCTAATAATTTTCATAGGGGACCATCTACACCCCAATTCGCTTCCTTGAAAAGTTAATCGAAATAGGATGAGAATTGTAGAAGTTATTGCTGTGGCAAGGATTTCACGTTTGCGCAAGGTACTCGTAGTGAGCGAACGGTTTGTCCTGCAGAGCTCCGGGTGGTCTCAAAAATTTTTTAAAATTTAATACTATTTAAAATTGGTGAAAAAAGATACCTTTATTTCGAGAGTTTTCAACCTAGGGCAATCTTGAAAATTTCAACCCTTAATTTTCACTCCGTAGTAGTGATTGACATCAACCTATAGCTTCGCGGCACAACTAGACCCCAAATGAAACCCATATACCGAATTTGAACCAAATCGGTCCAGGGTTGCTAAGATAATTTCTCGTACGGCGGACGGATGGCCAATTTTTAATTCGATTTTCGGATTCTACGTACCTTGAAACGTAAAACTTCAAATTTTGATGTGGGAGGGGGGGGGGGTAATTTTTTTTCTTGCTCGAATCCAAAGGCTTATCATTGAAAATAATAAACCAAAAAATGTTCTCCAAAATCTAAATTTCCACTTGCGTATTACGTTTTAGACCTCCCTGAACAATATTCATTTTAACAAAAAATTAATTTTAAATTTTACAACTTTTAAATCTAATAAGGTATCATAGATTAGTAGAATTTCATCCAACCCCCCTCTACATGGATGGGATTCCGGAAATACAGCTAATACGGACGTAATGCAAGAACCAAACCAACGTTTTGGACTTGAAACTTTGTCAAAATCAAATTCATTATACTCATACGTACGAATAATGGAATATCTTGGCTCAAGCACCAGTCGATACTCCGAACTTTTGGACCCCTCCACTTCCTCAATGGCGTTTTTTGTATTTGATTTTAAGATTGCCGCAGATTTAGGAAGTCTTCATACGCCTTTCCACTTTGCTACTTGTAAATCCTGGCGTTTTGAGGCGAAACGAACCAAGAACCGCGACGGAGCACATCCGGTTTCCGTTTTTAACGGTCTTCCCCGCTGCCCAAGCGTCTCCTTCTTGGATCTCACACGGACGAATCGTAAAAAATCGCCAGAAAATTATGACTGGCCTTTATTGTTTGAGATGACACGGTTTCCAAAAAACCTGACGCGAAATATTTCGGTCGGCGTATAATTTATTCTTTACATGTCATTAATGTACATATTGACCCAAATTTAAAGGAGAGTGTGCATTTAAGTTAGTTAAGCACCAAAGTATATGTACCGTTGAAATTAAAATTAATTTAGCGACCTGGAAAACGGCGGGCACGACTGCGTCCAATTTTCTACAGTTGGTAGTGAGGATCGATTGAAGAACAACCTCAAATCTCTTCTCCATGCAAAATCTTGGGATTGGCTGATAAGAGTGGACATTTGTTTAAGTAAAAGTGGTTGTTGAAGTAAAAGTGTACATTGATGGGGTTTAAGATTGGAGCTTTTGCGAGTGTCTAAGTACATTTTACGTATAAAGCAACTCATTGTGAGTTATCACAAGATCTATGTTTACAAATATTTTTGAAATAGTTTTATGGAAAATTTCAATTGGGTGTGCGCCTAGGTCGGAAAAACTGTTTATTGTTATTTTTAATCTAAGGTAGACCTCATTCTGAGAATTTTGGTACCAACCGCGACCTTCTAGTGTGTGTAAATCTTTTCCTATGAATTTTTAAAGTTTCGACCGTTTATGACGTCACAGTCGGCTGGGGGGTCCCGCCTAGGCGAGAGGGGCGCGTGACGTCATAAACGGTCGAAACCTTGAAAAATCATAGAAAAAGATCTACTCTCGCAAGAAGGTCGCGGTTGGTGCCAAAATTCTCAGAATGTAGTCTACTTTCGATTAAAAATCTTAGAAAAATCAAGGCGCATTGTTTGATTGTTAAAAAAGAACATTGTTGCTGGGGAAGACGCACTCTATTTTTGTATTTAATCTGTGATAAGCAAGGTTGAGTTTTTCAGGTCAAACTAAATTAAAAAAGTTATCCTTGGCAATCTGAGGACTCAAATTTTCTAAAATATCAATCATATATTTACTCTTGAATTTTTCTTCTTTGCCCTAATGGATCTCAATTTGGTTTCAACGGAATAAATGGGTGCAGGAAGAATTAGTTTTTTTAAAGCTGGAGAATCGATTGGTGGGGGAGGGGGGTAACTACGGCACAGATCGTTTATATGTAGATTCGTTCAGAAGTTTTTTTTTTTTTGAAAGAAACCAAATTTATTTTTATCAAGTTTGTGACGCGCTTTTCATGCCATCGGAAAAAGTGTTTTTCACTCAATGTGTGTACTGTGTAACATAGACTCCTCAAATTACGGGGTGAGAATAGTACAACATTTAGTTTGAATAATTCCTTCAATATAAGAATTAAAAAATCCCTCAACAACTAGGAATACTTGCGAGTTAGATAGGTTCCAGAATGACTAAGATACAAGCAGTAAAAGATTATGAAAACATTGGCATTGTTAGAAAAACTTCAAAATTTGTACTATAGTCACCCCAATTTAAGGCATGCAATGTTGAGTCTTTTCTTACGTACCAGTGATCAGTGATAATGATAATTTCTATTAGATAAGATCTGTTTGTTTTTGTGGTTGAATGTAGTAGAAGGGTGTCAACAGCTAAGCCACGATTCTAAAAATTCCACCGATATTGGACCTAGGAGTAGTTACCTGACACGAGGTTGGAACACCAGGCAAGCATACAAAGACTAACCAGCAAGTGGAAATTTTACTTCTGGCTAATTTTTTTCGACCTCCGAAACGAATTTACGGTCCTTCCTCCTTCGCTGAGGAGTATGTGATTTCAGTTGTTAACTGGTACCTAGTTGTTATTTCGAGATAGCAACGGTTGAAACGAAATGAGTAGCAATTGGTACCTTCATGATGTAGACTATTCAGTTATGGTGGTTATACTGTTAAATGCATCGCAATGTGTAGATCGTCCCACGGTTGGAATTTGTTCAATGCCATCGGCATCAGGGTCCAACGAAATAATTCACCTCTTTCATCAAGTTTTCTGATGATGAAATTTTCTACATCCGATAGCGAAACCTTGGTGAAGGAGGTGGACTTTGTTGGACGCCAATTCAATTAACAGCATACTATTAAAAGTAATAAAAACATAATATTTATCCTTATTAATCTTTTTTTAAATAAATAAAAACTTGATTTACTGGACTTAATAGGAAGTCTCCTTTGGTCTTCCGTTGTAGCTTCTTCAGTCCCTTGGTTTCTTATTAATCGGATGCTTGTAACAAAAAGAGCCAACAAATGTCTGTTCAAAACACAAGCTTATCTTCAAGACACCAACATCGTTATGGACGTAGTACCGAAGTATACTTTTGTGGGTTCCCTGTAGCTTACATTATTCTTTATTTTAAATTTTTCATTCAGTAACGAGGGTTTCCTAGTAAGTTTGGTCGCTGTTGGTCGCCTCGAATCAAGATTTCGGTCACGTTGCTTAGAACTTCTCTATCAGGTTCTCGCGAGTCTTGCATTCGAGCGGTGTTCCAAATTGTCAGTCTGTGTTTTATGTTTTGTCACTGGTCTCAGCCTCGGACCTCGTGCAGGTTGGAAGAGAATTCCGTGATGGTGGCACAGGAAGTCTACCGTCAATACCTGGCCTCCACCCAAGATTGGTCCTGGCGAGTTCATCCGCTACTATACATTCGAAGTCGATGACTCAGAAGTTCACGATCAACGTACACCGAATGCCATCTTCGTTCTTTCTTAGTAGATCCACTCATTGTGTTTGGATTTCCAAATGTAGGTAGGTAATATTTTCTTGAAGACTAGGGAATAATTAGTTTGAGCTCGTCCAGTTTTTTTATACAGAAATAAATTACCTATTAGGTATAGTAAACTGACCGATATTAATAACAAAAATAATATGAAAATTATACTTCTAGCAATAATCTGATGCTACTACAGCAAGAAATTAGTTCATCATCTAACCTCGGGAAACATCAAAGGATTTTGTGTATCTTTGCTAGATGCATCACCACACAAGCCACTTTACACACTTCAGTAACAGCAGTAATAGTGGCCCGAGTCGGAGTGGATAATATGGAGTGGATTATGAGTGGAATATTTGGTTGCCTTCTCATAGGACAACTTTACTGCCGCTTTACTTCAGACATTTTTTGTAGTCACTGAGAACATATATTGTGACACAATAGCAACTTTGCTTCAAGTGTCTTTCGTTGCAAGTAGAATTAGTTTTCAACCGCGAGCAGATGGAAATTAAATGGGTATTGGTCAAAAGAATCAAATGCGCTTCTAGGTCGAAATTTCATCTAATTCGTTGGGCATGTTCAGGACTTAGGAGATGATTAATGATACAATGAAATGAGAATGTTATACAGGAATTTTTAGTCAACTAAAAAATTAAAATTCAGTTTTGAACTCAGCTTCGGGTTGTTGTGAGACTTATGGGAAAAACCGTGAAGAACCCCATCACTTTGAGTTTCCATTCGTTTTCTCGGGTTCTAATTCATTCAGTGAGTTTTAGTGAGTGATCGCACTGTGTCTTCTGCAGGAAATTGCAATGAATGGCCCAACTAGTAGGTGAACTTCCTCTTTTTGTCCATAAAGAGCCTGCGGGCGGTCATAGGCGAAACGCCCCTCAAAGTCAACGACTGGTGGGACACAGAGTGGGAATTAGCTCATAATACACATTTCTCACGGGTCCGAGGACAATTTCCACCTGTGGATGAGACTCGGGTCACTGAGGCGTGCGAGGGCGGCCCTCGGGAAAACGTTATGCGGGCAGGTTAAATGGCCTGGCAGTTACAACAGGTGCCGTCCCTCTGAGTTCTGGGATTGAGAGCGACCTCCCTTCCAGCGGAACGGCACAGGAAACCCCCTTCGCGGGCCAACTGACGCCCCAAAGTCGACCATCTATTCTACCCTAAGCATAGACAGCATCAAGGTGTGTGATGAATACGAACACGAAACCTTTAAAAACCCACTAAATTGCGGAAACTTCTGCCAAGGAGGTGTGCCACAATGCATGCAACCTCGAAACCAAAACATCATTTTTCATTTATAACAAAGTACTAATTCGTATTATTGAAAAGATTGGATCTGGGATGTTGATAATATTGCGCACTTCAGGGTGGCAAGACAAGCATATCTGTTTTCAGTGGTCTACCAAGGAATACAAGCCCTCCCCATCCTCTAATCCGATACCGCCCTATTGATCGTAAACTGGATCTTCACTCTCAATCAACCTGACAGTTGGAAGTATGGGAGGTTCTACTTCTCAACTAACGCTTCAACTCCGCTCGCTTCAAGAAGTTCTCAAATTCTTCCCCCAAAGCTCCCTCAGGGACTAATTAAAGATGTGAATGACCCCCAAAGTTCCTCAGCAGCCTGGTCGTACTTCATGTGCTTCACCCGAGCTGCCATTCGAGCAGTTTGTTGCCAGTCTTGAGGCCATTTCCAATGCATTCACCCACCAATGCTGACTGTTATATTGATGGTACGTGGTATCTGTCTAAAAACATTCAAAAACACATCACCATCACAAAACGTCTACCATATGAGTGTGGCTTCCTTTTACCCTTGAAATAATTATACTGACGATCCTAAGGAGATGTTGTGAGGGATCATTTTGTTTTGGATCGCAGGTAAAATCACTCTGGCAAGGTGGTTTCACCTTTCCCCGATGAGTGGTGGAGATCTCATCTCTTTACATAGTGTAATAATAAACAAGGAAGGGATCGATTATACTGACTGCAATGAAACTCTTGGATGATCATCCAGGGTCCAAATCGAATCCCTGAAAATTACATCAAAATTTGTTTAATATAGAAGTTTAACTTTTGCTCATGCATGTCACCTAGTAATATGCAAGTTTGGGCGAAATCCAACTTCAGGTAATGAGCTTGGTTGATTTGACGTTTGATCATGCGTAAAAACCAGATTGATAATTACATTATTGACCTCATAAAACACAGTGTAACTCAAGTGATTTCTTTCTAAAACGTGAGCGGAATATAACGAATGTAAATCTTATTGAGAAACTTGAGGAAGATTTCATTGAATTTCCTCTGAACAAGTTCAGTTATTCTGAATTGAGGGAGCTCTGAATAGTTGGAAGTGGCATAATTACAACCTTCAGAACCAAGTAACACCCAATTAGGAAAAATTTTACCAAATTTGAGTTGAGCTAACGCAGAATTTGATGATCTATACCTTTCCTGATCTAAATAATTAACTATCTAGTTTGACCTTGGACAGCAATTGACGGCATTTCGAAAAAATTGAAATGTGGTAATCTCTTTATTTATTTTTTACTAGCTGAAAAGCCTACTAAAAGCAGGCAAAAAATTGTAGATATGTAAAAAAAAATTGATGTCGCGGCCTGGAATCGAACCCGTGACCCCCACGTTCAGGCGACATACATACCTACGTACGGTTGGCGTTTTATGTATATAGATTTTTGGCAACCAATCGATTCAAACTGCAATCCGGTCTACTACTTATTGGATTTTTTTCAAGAAAAATTTGTCAAAAAGCTGTTCTGAATTTATAGGAATGTGGTGTAGCCTGTAAACACGTAAAATTTGTTGCGTAGAGAATAGCTTGTACCAGCGTAAAATTTCCTGCAAGAAAATGTCTAGAAAATATAATAATTTTGTTTAACTGGGATTTAAGTTTACATTTAAGTTCACTATACGGCTTGTGACAGTGAAGTCTTTTGACACACTCTACAGACCTGAAGTTATTTTCAAAGCGCACCGCTATTTAAAAGGCCACTGGTGCTGTTGGATAGGTCCAAAAGTAAACTAGTTGGGAAACAATACCCAACTGTTTCTTCGTAATTAGAAATTCCTTTTGTCCTGCATTCGCCTCAAGGGAGCAAAAATGCAACTGTCACGGTGTTCAAGTTCGCATAAAAGGCTCAGCCCTCTAATGACTGTCCGCGACTCATTGAAACCGTCGCTCCCTTATGTAGTCAGCTTCGCGTTCATCGGGGAAATCTCCTTCTTACGCAAACTGATTACTTTAACGGCTCCAAGCAGCGTAATTATCACACCATATGTCATCTGGCCATGAAAATGTACATGAAGTGGAGTCACGTTAAAAGTAGGAATCAATAAGCCAAACTTGAATAACAAAGCATACCACTAAATGAATTAAACGCGGATGTGACAGATGGGGTAAATCATTCATTCAGCCAATCAGAATGCGTGATACACTCCTAGGCACACCAGCCTTGTCTGATAAGTGTTACCTTCATTGACCGAACTGGATGGGTGCTATGGATGCAAAGTAGATAAATACCTTTACAAATGTGATTAGCCAGAACTTACCACAACTTATGACTGATAAATGAACGAGACAAGTTTGTAACACATGGAGTTATTCAATAATTTGCTCGTGTAACCGACAGGGTGCATAATATACACCTGAGCACACCTGCCTCAACCTGGTAATGTTGTCGACCTGACTGCCAGATTCTCCTCCCCATCCTGTTGGTACGTAACTTGTCTGGAAAAAGAACTTAACGTATTATCTACCACCGGTATAATGTGATTTAAAGCAATAATCAACCAAAAATAATGGAAAGATGGTGTCTAAATATACTTTCAATATTCACATACATATTGCAATTAAACCAAAAGAACTATCCCTACCTATGAATATTGAATTTAAACCAAAAGAACTACCCCTGAACCATGTGGTCCTCAGTCTTTCTCTTCGTTTTAGTATTGTAGGTTGATTGAATTATTGGACTCTTCCAAAAATCGTGTTGGAGGAGAGACTACTCAGTAGGCTCGAACACTAATTTTAGGTAATGAAAAATTGTTAGAAGGAAATCACATTCTACGGGGCGTAACACTATAAGAACGTCAATCCGAAGAATTTCGATTCTACAACTAATTTCCGGTTGAAAATGTATCCTAGAAATTTTCGTTTAACCCCTTGTTTTTCCAAGTTTTTACGATTTTAAGATTTTTTCGTTTTTTGACCTTATGTCAATAAACGTCCTTAACTCCCTTTGGATACAGTACAAAATCAAAACTAATTATACCGTTGAAAAGAGCGTTAAATTTTCCATCTTTCAAATACAGAATTAAAAATTTTCAAGTACATGATAAGAGGGAAAAATTGGCCTGAAGATAAAATTTGTCAAATTCTCTATATTTGAAGTTTTTTCAATCGTTTGAAAGAACTAGTAATCATACTCGATTGTTTTCCACTGTAACCCCAAAAGTTGATCAAAAAGCTCAGCTTTCTAACGGTATGGTCAAAATTGTTTCCAATATTTTTATTAGTGGAGAAAACCGCGCTTGAATGCGAAAAAACTTGATTTGACTGGAGGATTCGGGGGGTCTCCTCCGCCGCCGCTCCTCTCACTCATCATCCAACCCCGAATCCACCCGTCAAACCGTCGACTTCGTTGAAAAAAAATCACGTTTTTTTCGCATTCAAGCGCGGTTTTCTCCAGTAATAAAAATATTGGAATCGATTCTGACCATACCGTTGGAAAGCTGAGCTTTTCGGTCAACTTTTGGGGTAACAGTGGGAAACAATCGAGTATGATTACTAGTTGTTTCAAACGATTGAAAACATCAAATTTTGAGGGGGAGGGGTTAAAATTTGTTTTTTCTTGCTCGATTCCAAAGGCTTATTATTGAAAAGTGGATACAGCTTTCGTACAAGTACGCAACCACGAGAGACATTTTATGTCTTATGTTTAATAAATTGAGAGCTTTCCAATGAGTGGTGAACGATTTTTGTGGGGTGGAAAATGAGGAAGTTAGTTTTACTTAGGAACGGTTGGTTGTACGTGAAAATCATCAGAAATTTCCGCGTAACGCTCCCCTCGTAACGCTCCCCTCATAAAGCTCCCCGCGTGACGATCCCCGCGTGACGATTTTTCATTTATGTGCCATAGTAAAGACATAAAATGTCAAAAACCTCAAACTTGGAAGATTTGACAAATTTTACTCCTTAGGCCAATTTTACTCTCTTATAATGTACTTGAAAATTTTCAATTCTGTAACAGAAAGATGGAGAATTTAACGCTCTTTCCAACAGTATAATTAGTTTTAATTGTTTACCTACTGTATCCGAAGGGAGTTACGGACGTTTGACATATAAAAGGACAAAAAAAAACGAAAAAAAATTAAAATTGTTAAAACTTGGAAAAATAAGGGGTTAAACGAAAATTGATAGGAGGAAATTTCGATCGGAAATTACCTAGGTAGTTGTAGAATCGAAATTCTTTGGGTTAACGTTCTTATAGTGTTACGCCCTGTATAGAGAGGGAATTCACGTACGGAATAGGAGGATTAACCCTACATCACAACTTCAAGAACCTTCGCTGAGTTTGAACAACCCGGTACTTGAGTACCCATGATTCAAGCTAATAGCGATCCTCAACTGAGTCGCCATTGCGAACATTGACGCCTCAGCTGTACGAATGTTGAACTGAAAACGAAAGAACTACAGCCAGCCTCTGATTTTTTTCAGGCTTTCTCCTCATCAACAATGTTTCATAAGGGTTGACTGAAGTACGTAAAGTAAAGTAAACAACCACTTCAGGTTGGAATTTCGTCCGAATGCCATTCCTGGCGTCGCTGACTTCATCAGCTGTCTTCCAAAGGCAAGATCAGAATTGAGACTCCCGCAGAAGTCGGTCCAAAGTCCACCGCCAATCAACGACACCAGGGTCGACAATATGGGTTGACTGTATCATTGAGAGGCAATTCAATCTAACTAATTTTAGAAAATGACAAATTGAAAGAACGAAATCACATTCGAGCACAACTCCAAAGACCTTGCATTGAGTCTACTAGTGATCCTACTAGTGAAGCTACTAGTGATCCTCAGGAGAGGATCTGAAAACGAAAGAACTGCAGCATCAGATTCATGCTGCTCAATATTAGTTTTTTTAATTATCATCGTATAACAACTACACTACAGGTTGCTCGTAACTGCACTCCGGAAGTCTGGCTTGTTCGTGGAGTCTTTCTCCTCGTTTTAATAACAATTTTTTTAATTGATTATAATAGTCCCTATTAAGATCATAAAGAATGAGTCGGGTTCACATTGCACAATGGGAAACGAGAACATAACACCGGACCGGGGGCTGTGAGGTCCCATCGATAACGGCCGATGGGCGTAGATGTAAGACTATGTTGCGCAGCCGCTAACAAAACGCTATTACTTAATTGACGGTTGAGCTTTGTATTCATGATTTGAACAAGCGAAGAGTTACCTCATGCATTCTTCATTCGTGCAAAAGGTCAGTCTGCAGACCTAGCTTCATATTTGAGTTGCCTAATCCGAATGACATTCTCGGTGAAGGATAAGTAAAATATCAACTTAACTTACAGCTATACAGCCGCGTATTGAGGATACCCTTTTAAGGCAGAACGAAATGAAAATACGACTATTTTTATAGAGAGCCGCATGATGACTATGAATACTCACCTAAGTACCTACCTTACATGACGGAACATGATTCTTTTCTTCTCATATTGGAGAGACTGCAATGAAGGCAAAAATATTACACTCTTCGGCGGTTGGTATCAACAATCAGGTTAAAGTAGAGAGTAGGACTTGGAACTACCAATTTCTTTTGTGTGGTGACACGTTCAGGATTCTTTCTACATTGTTTACCTCTCAAAGCATAATGGGAAAACCGAGTTTCTTAACATTTTTCTAATTTTACTGCTATTTTACTACTTACGAGATGAAAATTGCTGAAATAATTCGTTCTAATAAACATCATAATGGTGTATTTTCAAATAACTGCGATTTGTTAAACCTCTAATTACGCAATCAAAAGATTTATCACGGGTTGCCGGCATTGGAAATACGTGGTGTTTTCAATAGAACTATCAAGCCCAGTATTCTTGACTGCATCTCAGACTACTTGACATGTTGATAAGACCCTGCAGGGGGTTAAAATATCAAAACTAGCACAAAAAGTAGTCAAGCTTGAGAAATCAAATAGATCCAGCAAGAAGGAATCGTTGGCCAGAATTTCAAAGCAATTTTAGAACTCACAATAAAGATTTAGTTCTATCATTAGCTAGTTATTTTTTTCATGAAATTTGAACATAGAATGTGTTTTTACGGAGTTTTTAGTTTGTTTGAAAATGTCTGTTTGGACCTTCCCGCCCAAAGTGGGCAGTCGGTCCAAAGAGAAAGTAGACCCTTTTGGTTTATTATTTTCAATAATGAACCTTTGGAACCGACCAAGAAAAAAAAATTTTAACACCCCCTCAAAATTTGATGGTTTACGTTTCAAGGTACGTAGAATCCAAAAATCGAATAAAAATTTGGCCCGTACGCCGTACGCGGCACTTTTGCCACTTAGCTTTGACCGATTTTGATGAAATTTGGCATGTAGGGTCCGTTTGGGGTCTAGTTATGCCCCGAAGATTTTGGTAGGTCACTTCTAAAGGTTCCAATATCAATTTTGAAATTTTGAAAACGCCCTAACTCAAAAAATTTTGATATAAAGGTATTGTTTTTCCATCAATTTAAGATAGTATTGAATTTTTAGAATTTTTAGAGACCACGCGGAGCTCTGTAGGACAAACCGTTCGGCCCCTACGAGAACAGATAAAACGATCGATAAAACAGAATCATGAGTGTGAATCGCAAAAGAGGCGTAATCACCGTTCAAATTTTAGCTGACCGAAATGCGATCGACGATTTCCTTCATGTTGGTTGATGGTAACAATGACAAAGCCGTGTTCTTTGCAGAAGAGAGATCTGTACAGAAAAATAATAAACCTTCGTGTAATAATTTGCAGCGTTTTTATTGTCTGGGGTTCCATCTTAACTAGATCAAAATATCCCAGTTTTGCTATTGATACAATTCTATTGTTACATTTATACAACTTCCCACTTGGATGATACAAACAATGAGGCCAAATTCAGACCAAGCAGTCGGACTTACTCGTACATGCTTTACGCTTTCTAACTCACTCTTTTCAAAGACGAGTGACTTTCCCGTGACGTAGGGTAAGTGCACCAGTGTTCGACGTCTTAACGATTTTTTCCTAGCTTTTTAATCACAGCACCTTTAGTATCCAACCAATTTTATGATTTCACCACTTTTCTAATGGGCCAACATCTCAGGAATCGGAAACCAATTCAATTTTCATTAAGAAACAACAATTTAAGCTTTAAAACCTTCAAAACTGAATGTGGTTTTTTGTACCAGTTGTCGACATGCGATGCCCAGTTTCCGACAGGGGTTAGACCCTGTATTCGACACCCACCATTTTTCCATGGTTTATGAGGTAGTACCTATCAGGTACATACAAATAGGTAGTACCTATCAGGTACATACAAATAATAGTCCAAGACAACAACTTTAAAAACATTTTTAATCATTTAAGAAACTCAACTGTTATAAAAATTGAAATTACACTATTAGAGATCATTTTTTAGAATGGAAATATTGAACTTAAAACTACTCACATTAAAAGACAGCCTCATTTTCATACATTTTTTTTAAAACCCATACATAATATATCAGCTAACAGTCTTTCAAGTATTACGCATTAGTCTTAGAATCAGACTAGAAATTTGTGTGAATAAAATCACTCGCGATGAGATTGTGGAAAACCATTTTAATCAAAACGGAGTTGAGTAGAACGTTGTCTATTTCCAAAAAAATAATGTGTTACAAGTTAAATCGATTTCAACGGTTAGGTCATCATCAGTAACAAACAATAACTGAAGATACATCACAGAGAGCATAGCTCCCAGGTCCCTTCACTTCTCTGAGACAATAGGATTCTCCTTTCACTTATCTGATTGGGTATGACTTTCACTTTCTCGACCAATGGCACTTGTGACTATATAGTTACAAGTGCCATTGGTCGAGAAAGTGAAAGTCATACCCAATCAGATAAGTGAAAGGATAATCCTATTGGCTCAGAGAAGTGAAGGGACCTGGGAGGATAATCAAATGCCAATCAAGGCAGACAAAGTGAAAGGGAGCTCAAACATTGGTGAGGGTAACATTGTGAAGGGGAGACCAAGCTATTGTAGGAAGGAACCCATCAACGGTGAAACATGTTGAGGGACCACCTCATTCAGACATTTACCAGACCTATCACTCTTAAGAATCTCGAACATTTCAAGCACATCCAACATACCTCCCTTCGGGCAACAATGAGGAAATTCTATGTACTGTCCGTTTGTTAGATCAAAACTAAAGTTATGATTGGATTCTCTTGGGTGATTTGCAAAAGCAGAATCACCTTTGTCATCCCTGAGATCCTTTTCATGCTCTTTTATTCTTTCCCTAAATTTCCCACCAGTTTGACCACAATACTCAAGCCCACAAGAACATTTCAGCTTATAAACCCCACTTTTATCTTGAACGCTAATTTTATCTTCAATAGAACCCAACGAAGCTTTAAGATTATTTTTATTTTTAAATCCTACTTTGAAACCTCTAGATGATAACATTTTGCCAATTTTGTCAGAAATCTTAAGATTTCCATAATATGGAAATTTCCGTGGGTTTCTTCTTTTTCGCCTTGCAGTTTCCTAAAGCCTCGCTCCTTCGCTTGACTGCCATTCTTAATAAGATCACTGGAACAAACAAAAGTGTCATTCTAAAGTAAATTCATGAAGCCTGTCGGTCACTGGATCATCAAGGTGTCGATTACTGGATAATTCATTTCTCAGTTTTCGACATCAGATAAACCAGTTTCCGACACCCCCTGTCGAACACTGGATCCAGTTATTATAAAGTATAATCTCAAACACCATTGGAATCACCGTTCATCAACGGTTCACGCTGCAATCAAAACTAAAAATTACTCTGAACCCCAGTATTCGACACTTGCGTCGATAACTGGTAAACAACGATTTTCGAGTACCCAGTTTCCGACACCCCATATTTCGCTCTATAAAACCCATTTTAAAGCATGCAAAGAAAGGAACACATTCCTTCAAGTATAACTAACTAGAATAACATTAGAAAACTATGATATTTTCAAGAATACAGGAGAGAGACAGCAAAATGTTCACTTACCTCCTTACGAGAAACAATAGCACAGGTGGAAGTCTGGAACACACTAACTTTAACACGTTTTCGCACAGTGAACCTCCCAAGTAACTCCTTCGAATTGGTGGGATTCGGCTTAGAAATGTTCAAAGCTGTTGAAGACGACAAGTTTAAATGGGTAAATAGCACTAAACGCTTATTTTTCCAAACTAAGTTCGTGACTGTCGAATACTGGTTCACTGTCGGAAACAGGAGCATTTACCCTACTTGTAAAATTGGTTTCTCAGATCTCCTTGTTTCCCATTCTGCTTGTGTCGTTAATATGAGAGTTTAAACGCTTTCATCTCCCACCTCATGTGAAAACCACCTACCATTTCCTTGCTCGACCCACGTTTCCAAAGGGGCTTTTACGATCATGTGTAAACGTTATTTCACACGCTGTGTTCTTTACGGAAGGGTCTTAATGAAGTTGGATCTTATCATTTTACAAGTTGAAGGAAATTAATGAAAATAAGAGTCTTCCATATTGGGTATAAAAGTGTGACTTTGCACTCAGTTCGAGTACAAAAAGAATTGAACACGCTTTTGCAAGCAAAATGCTAAAGCAGTTTTAATTTGTTTCCTTCTACTGGTTTTTCATCATCATAATTTATCCTAAATTTGTTACCTTTGAAGTTTCCATTTCTGAAGATGCTCAAAAACACTGGTCTTGAACTAGTCGCCTATTGGTACAATTCCAAAAAATTGAGCTTTTTTTCAAGGTTGATAAAAAAATGTTCTCCAAGATCAAAATTTTCACACGCGTTTTACGTTTTAGACCTTCCTGACCAATTAAGGTTTCTTGTCTGTCTCTCATGAAATCCTTGTAACGGGCAAAACTATACTGAGGTATAGTCCGATTTTGATGAAATTTGTAGGGATTATGCTGATTGTGGTGCAGATGGTTCCCTACGGTAAATGGTTACCATCGCCTCTGGGCTGAAAGTAGTATCTGTGCATGCGCGAACGTGAATTTTCTTTTCATAGCCATAATTTCTCCATTTTCTATCCGATTTCGATGAAATTTTAAGAGATTATGCGAATTAATGTGGAGATGGTCCCCTATGAGGGTATTGCAAGGTACTTACTATGGGTCATCTATACAATCGGGTTATGGACACGAGGATGCTATGTGCCACACCCACTTGGAGACGTTCTTACCACTTTTGATTTTTACAACTATGGAAACTTCAGAAGAATAAGATTAAACAAATTTGGTTATTTTTTCTTGAACTTCCCCTGGAAAACCGTTGAAAATTCGTGCAAAATCATATATTGTCAAGTAGGTATGGAGAAAATTGTTAGAATACCACCAATTTTCACTTGTTAGAGGGGTAGAGGCAAGTGAGGCCCTACTATTACTTCAAATGCTTGTGTATTTAGTGAGTCCTTGAGGTCCCTCCAGCTTGGTGTGTTAGCTTGGTCTTTCAATCAGACCCTTTAGGAACGAGCCAAGCTAGCTGGCAAGCTACTCAAGTATTAGTATTTTTATGAGTTTAATTGTTTCTCCAGCATTGAAGGCCTTTTGTCAGCCGTGAGACGCGTGCTGCAGGAAAACTCTTCATTGCGCCCTCCCCGTCGCAGGCGCCTCGCGGCCGTCGTGGAGGGGAAGCGACGCCGAAGGCGCAGCTTCAGTCCCGCGGCGCGCGCCTTCCCATTCGGTCCGATCCCATTCGTGTCCCTTCGTAAGTGGTTCGTGCCAGTGAAATCCATCAGTGAAAACCCCCAAACCTCACTTCTCCCATGGTGACACATCTGACGAGAAGATTCATTTTCAAATGGTGGTTATAATGGTGATTTTGCCATTTTGATCAATATCAGTCAACTAAGAAAATGATCAGATTGACTTCCTCATTTTTTAGAAAACCCTGATTTTGCTTCCGAGTCTACCAAGGTAGCGGAAGCTTTGTTTTCACTTTTCAAGGACGAAAAAAAAAAGTTCTCCAAAATAAAAATTTTCACTCGCGTTTTGCGTTTTAGACCTTTCTGAACAATTTTGGTTCAGTGTCTGTGTGTCTGTGTGTCTGTGTGTCTGTCTGTCTGTCTGTCTGTGTGTCTGTCATGATTTCCTTGTAACGCGCATAACTATACGAAGTTATTGTCCGATTTCAATGAAATTTTCAGGGATTGTGCGGGTTGGTGTGTAGACGGTCCCCTATGAAAATCATCATCCCCGGACTGATAGAAGCGACTGCGCATGCGCAAACGTGAATTCCTTGAAACGGCCATAACTTCTACATTCTCCGTCCGATTTCAATGAAATTTTCAGGGATTGTGCGAGTTGGTGTGTAGACGGTCCCCTATGAAAATCATCATCCCCGGATTGATAGAAGCGACTGCGCATGCGCAAACGTGAATTCCTTGTAACGGCCATAACTTCTACATTTTCCGTCCGATTTCAATGAAATTTTCAGGGATTGTGCGGGTTGGTGTGTAGACGGTCCCGTATGAAAATCATCATCATCGAACTGATAGAAGCGACTGCGCATGCGCAAACGTGAATTCCTTGAAACGGCCATAACTTCCACATTTTCTACCCGATTTCGATGAAATTTTCAGGGATTATGTGGATTAGAGTGTAGGTGGTCTCCAATGAAAATCAAGGCCTTAAAATTTATAGAAGCCTCTTAGCATGCGCATACGTAAAATCCTTGTAACAGCCATACCATTTACATTTTTCATCCGAATTTGATGAAATTTTCTAGGATTGTCCAGATTAGCGTGTAGATGGTCCCCTATGAGGGTAGTGGAAGGTACTTAGAGATTGGTGTTTTGAGATTAACTACTATGCATCGGATCATCTATATAATCGGGTTATGGATACGAGGAAGCTATGTGCCACACCCACTTGGCAGACGTTTTTTTCACTTTGTGGATTTGAATTTTATAGATTTTTTCTATTTGAATTTATACCTAATTCTTTCAAGCAATTTCATAATTTGACCAACCAATTCCATAATTCTTCTAACCAATTTCTAATTATAATGAAGGATGGTTCCCTATGAGTTTCTTGAGTGTTTTCGGTTCCAAAGTTTTCATGCGATATTTTGGTTTATTATTTTCAATACCAAATATGGTAATATTTGGTAATAAACTTGGTAAACCAAATATGGTAATAAACTTGGAATTGACCAAGAAAATTTGTTCAACCCGCACCCGAAAATTTCTTGATTTACGTTTCCAAGTATATGTGGAATCCAAAATCCGCCCGTTAGCCGTACGCGGCACTTTCCCTAGTTCCCATAAACTGATTTTGATGAAATTTGGTATTTGGGCTCCACTTGGGGTCTAGTTGTACCCTAAAGCTTAGGTTGATGTCAGTCACATCTGAGGGGTGAAAAATAATGGCTGAAATTTTCAAATGCCCTAGCTCAAAAACTTTGAATATGAAGATATTGTTTTTTCATCAATTTCGAATAGTATTGAATTTTTAGAATCGAAAGAGACCACCCAGAGCCCAGAGGGATTTTCTTAATTTATTTCTTATTCCATATTTATTTCTTAATTTTTTCAAAATAAACTTGATTGTGAAGCGAAAATATGGTTGGTGAATAGTGGCAATGCCAAAGCAGGCGAGTAATCTATACAAAAATAATAAACCTTTGTGT
This sequence comes from Apolygus lucorum, assembly GCA_009739505.2. NCBI lineage: Eukaryota > Metazoa > Arthropoda > Insecta > Hemiptera > Miridae > Apolygus > Apolygus lucorum. The sequence continues at coordinate 4,024,501 of CM019183.2, forward strand.
TTTTTTTTTTTTTTTTTTTTTGCTTCCGAGTCTACCAAGGTAGCGGAATCTTTGTTTTCGCTTTTCAAGGTTGAAAAAAAAAAGTTCTCCAACAAATTCTTCTCCAAAAAAAGTTCTGCGAAATTTCCACTCACGTTTTACGTTTCTCTTTCTGAACAATTTTGGTTCCGTGTCTGTCGTCTATACAATCATCATCAGCATCGGATCATTTATACAATCGGGCTAGGGATACGAGGAAGCTATGTGCCACATCCACTGGGCAGACTTCTTTTTTTTTCAAAAGAATTTACTCAACTCTTGGGAATAGAACATTTTTATTTCAAAGTCAAAAAGGTTTAAATGAAACTAAAAAACGTTTTACTCAAAGTCAAAAAGGTTAAATTCAAATTCAAAATGTTTTATATAACTCAAAGGTAAGTGAAACACTAGGTACATTTTGATATGAATATTAGAATTTTGAAATATTACACAAGAGGTACCTAACAATTGAAATTATGTAAAGTGGTGGAAAAATTAAATACCAAAGCTAACATTTAAATTGTAATATAAAATTCAAAATTTATTATGAATTATGAAATTGGTTGAAAAAATCATGAATTTGACTGGCAAAAGCTATAAGATTGCTCCTGACGAATACTGTAGAATGACGATCAGTTGTTGTCTGAGCACTCAAAGATAGTTGGAAAGTCGGGATACATCGATTCCTAAAGAGAAGAGGAAGTGTAGCATAGCGTTTTCATGTTGATAGATATTTTGGATGCACTCGTACAGCAGTGAACCTCAAATGCACCTAAAACAATTTATTAATTAATTGCTTAAATATTACCCAAATGGGTCGTTTCCAAAGAGCAGATGAAATCAATGAAGATATTATTAGGTGCACCCAACCAGGTTTTTGGGTATAAATGACTGAAAATTCTCTCGCGATGGTGAAAAATTAATTTACAAAAAAGTGTCATTTTCCATCTTCCAGGAAAATGTGTTAAATATGACCCACTATGTGGTCTTAATTTGATACTAGTGCCATATAAGGGCATCTTCCCTTTAAATACAGTTTTGTTTATGGTGGTTTTATTGTTTTCAACTGTAAAATAATGCATCTGGTGACTTGAGTTGATCGGTTTTAGTTCACAGTTTGAAAGTTCATAGATCTTTTACTACAAATACCTCTACACAGTATCACTTCAAAGGTTTGGTCCTCTTCAGTCGACTTATGAATACAGGGTGTTTACACTTAAGTTGGGTATAATTTCAAGGTTCAATTCTACAAAGTATTTCCACAAAAAACTGTCTCCTGGCAATTTTGTTTTTACTCATTGTTTTTTCAAGATTTTTTCCCCGCTTTTTCGACTTTACGTCGTTGGAACTGTTATAACTCCTAATATTTACTAAATACATTCAAATTTGAGAATATCGTTGTAAAGAGCGTTAAATTTCCAAGCTACCTAGTGCAAAACGAAAATGTTTTAATGACTTGCTCATAACGAAGCAGTTTATTGGAGAGATTGGGCAGCTGGGATTTTCTTCCGAGCAGGCAGTACATTTTCGACAATACAATCTCAATTCTTTTCTTCGTGGGGGCGCACTTTTCTTGTATAGCTACGGTCGTTGGGGCGTCGTTGTTCAACGGTGGACTTTGAACCGACTTCTGCGGGGGTCGTGGGTTCACGGCTCATCGTCGGCAGCGTGCGTATTTCGTCAGCCGGGCCTCTCATCGCTCCCTCTTCCCAACCCATGGCGGTGATGCAATGGGAAGCCATGAGCGAAATCCTTAGAACAAATTCTGATCTTCCCTTTGGAAGAGGCTGATGACGTCCAACCTGAAATGGTTGTTTACTTTACTTTACTTTACATTTTCTTGATTTCTTGCCTCTTTTTCTCCGCAAGCTCTTTCCAATGGAGTTTGGCATCTAGCGACCGATTAAGATACTTAGCTGAGTTTGTGTTAGGGATAACCTGCGCATTTATTTTACTTTCGTTGAATTTCATTCACCACGTATCAGTCCACTTACTAATAGTATTTATAGGCTGCTCCAGTTCTCTAGAGGCTTCCTCAACTGTTGTGCCAACTGCTAGGATTGCCAAAGTCATCTGCAGACAGCTCCTGCAGTCTCTTAGAGGTCTCTTGCGTACAGTAGGTAGACCACTGGCCCTAGCACGCTTCACTGAGGCACGCCAGCTTGAAAGCTTGAATCTTTCGTAAGCCAGTAAATTCGTCTCCATGCTTAACTCTGAGGTGTCCATCTGACAAATTTGACTTTTATATTTGGTAGAACCACGCTTATTAACAAGAAAATTGGGATTAGGATTGCTCTTTACGCAAGAAAAAGAAAGCTAACTTTGTTGGCGAGCGTTTTTGGTTCATGCTAAAAGGGACAAATTTTCAAAAATCACGGGTTCAAAAGTGTGTTTTTGAGGTTTTTGTACAGTTTTATACAGTCACAAAAGGAACACAAATGGGATTCCACGTAGCTTCCTATATTCCTAACATGACTCGCTAAAATTTGTGTAAATATAAGAGAGTTGCGGCTGTCCACCTGCGAGTTCCAACAATCAGCTTGTCAAAAATCGTCATTGCTCTGTCGTGTGCTCTCTTCTCTCGGTAATGATTCACAACAATACTGCATACTTATACACTGGCTTCTCTCATCGCTTTCCAAATTACTAGATTATACTCTTCCCTGTTTGTAGTTTAGCTAGCTGAGTTCATATGGGGTACTTACGAAAAAAGCTTCCGTGAAATGTCGTCTTCATTGCAACGCTCGTGGTATGAATAATTTTGCATTTGAAGTGCCTAACTATGATAAGTTAAGGTAAATGTATAGTCGCAAATGTATACGTCAGCCTTTCTAGTTTTAGAGAGGGAAGCGATTCTAAGATGCTCATTACATAAATATACTTTCGCTACATTATCCGGTATTCGTCAAAGCCGTTGATGTAAATTGTTAAAACTGTACCTATTATTGGTTAGATGTCTAACGAACGGATGTTCGATGTAGACTCACTAACAGACTGACATGGAACCAAAATCTCAAGAAAGTTATGAAATTCAACGAGAAATGAACATTTAAATTTTCCAGCACTATTTTTTTAGGTCGTGAGGAAGGGATGATGGATTTAGACTACGTTTCAATGTTATGAGTAATTTCGAACGGTTCAAAATGTCGTATTGTGAGGTTTTCACTCGTTTTCCAACTCATTTCCTGATGCAAACTTTATAATTATTAACAACACGAACGATGAATCCGATGCACAGCTTCATTCATTGAGTGGTGAAACCTCCATTGTTTATTCAGGAAGAAATTCGAGGGGGTCCGGACTACAGAACGAGCGTGGCGATTAAAAAACAACATTCGTCTTGATGAAATATAGGATGTGAACAATGGGGGCTTCCAGCATTCTCAGGATGTTCGAATAATCTAAACAGCCACGGCGAAGGTTGATCTTTGTTGAAATGACGTGGAACACAAGACAATTCGTGATAGACCCTGACCTAATTCTCCAATCCCGTCTGTCGAACACCGTTCATCCAAGTCAAGTCCTACATGAAATATTGGATTATGGGACAAGTACGTAGGTTTATTGAAGGGCAATCCAAGTTCCTTTTGAGGAGATTCGCATTTGAATATCATGTTGCGTGTTGTTTGAAAATATTTGAAATGGAAAATATTTGAAATGGAAAATATTTGGAATGGAAAATATTTGAAATGGAAAATATTGGTTCATGGACACAATTCGAACACTTCTGAGTAGTTTGATTAGTAACTAACATAATATTCATAAATTCTGATCTTTTCTTAGGAAGACAGCTGATGAGGTCCGCGGCGCCAGGAATGGCAGTCCGACGAAAATCCAACCTGAATCGATTGTTTACTTTACTTACTTTTTTGCTTCCGAGTCTACCAAGCTTTCTTTTCACTTTTCAAGGATGAAAAAAAAATGTTCTCCAAAATCAAAATTTTCACTCGCGTTTTACGTTTTAGACCTTTCTGTACAATTTTGGTTCCGTGTCTGTCTGTCTGTGGGTCGGTGTGTCTGTGTGTCTGTCATGAATTCCTTGTAACGGGCATAACTATACGAAGTTATTGTCAAATTTCTATGAAATTTTCAGGGATTGTGCGGGTTGTTGTGTAGACGGTCCCCTATGAAAATCATCATCCCCGGACTGATAGAAGCGACTGCGCATGCGCAAACGTGAATTTCCTTGTAATGGCCATAACACTTACATTTTTCATCCGAATTTGATGAAATTCTCTAGGATTGTCCAGATTAGCGTGTAGATGGTCCGCTATGAGGGTAGTGAATGGTACTTAGAGATTGGTGTTTTGAGATTAACTACTATGCATCGGATCATCTATATAATCGGGTTATGGATACGAGGAAGCTATGTGCCACGCCCACTTGGCAGACGTTTTTTACATAATATTCATGAAGATTTGTTGAATATTTCAGCCAATATCAATTCACATTTTTTAGGATGAGTTTCCCTTCGAGGGATTTCTATACTACCTAATGATAAGAAAGTTGACTGGGCGGATCCCAGTGAATCTTTTCCCATTTTGATTACTTAGTTTACGGCTGGTTTATCAAGTTCTTTATGTAATCGAATGTTTCTGGTGTACCGGTATGTATCTACAGTCAGTACTCCTCAGTATATTGTTTTGGAACTCGCTGTATAGGAACGCTGTTACTTTGAGAGGTGCATCCCCACAACTGCACCCCATAACTCCAAACTGGCTTGAGGACTTGATTGTACATTGTTAATTTGTTCAGTGAAGCAGTATTGTTCTAGGGGATTTGGAAAATCGAGTTAATTAATGAAAATAATTAAATGACCGTTATGTTCAACCCCTAGAAAACTATACGTTTCGTTTAAATACCTATTCCTTGGTGGAGATCAACCTAGGACTGGGAATGATAAATAATCATTAAATGAATACAAATTGAATAAGGAATAGATACAAATATAATAAAATAAAAATTGAATAAGGAAGATAATTTAAATTGATACAAATACAAATTGAAAAGGAATGATAGATAGATAGATACGAATTGAATAAGGAAAGATAGATATAATAACCCATACCCCCCCCCCCCGTATATCCTATAATCATTGAGGCTTGTATTTATATATGAAAGGGGGAGAGAATTATCAATAAAGTTTACCTTTTAGATCTTTGGATTTGAACCTCGAGGGTAAGGGAAATGATCTTTAATGAAAGTAAGAGCTTACATGATCGCCTTCTGCAATAAGACTACTGTCCATGAGTCGCGATTCGGTAACAGTTGCTCTGTCACTCCTGGATCGAAATTTTTGATCCCCGACCCATCAACTGTACATTTTTCTGAATTTGAGAACCAATATTTTGCTTCGCTGACAAGTGATATTGTTTTACTGTGAGGTAAACCGGAGCATGTCGAACTTGTAAAACAATTTTTTTTTTACGGAACAAACCAATGTTTATTCATTGCCTTCTCTCTGATACTTGTTATCCGGAGCACCTGATGAATGGTAGAGTCTTTTCACGGAAACCGAATTGGTGAGATGGAATCAGATTTCGCCCTTTTCCGACTGACATCAATCGCTCGTGGAAGAGTTTTGCAAATAGTTTCGGTTCACTGGAAGTAGGGATGTTGCCAAGTAAGAAGTTAGTTGTTCGGCTGGCTTTCCAAGTTTCTGAATCATGATTACTTCAGCTAACTTCCACAACGGTGTTGCATACCAAAGTGTAATTATCTTCGTAAGCACCTTGCGTGATAGGTTTTTGAGGATTTGTCGTGATTTTGGATTTATCACATGGAGGATGATTTTTCGAGCATCATTGACAGTCACAGGTATGATAGTGTCATGATCTATTAACGGAACCTCTTCCAATGGTTCTTCTTCTGTGTTTCCAGTGTTTCGTTTGAATATGTCTGCCACATAACAGGCAAATCAATCAGCCTTCTCTTGATTGGTTTTTTTGGTTGGCCTCATCTTTGATTTATGGTGCTTGAATGATATGATGTTGGGACGAATTAGAACACAAGTATCTTTTCGAAGGAACACAACAACCTATTGAAGAATGCGGTAGGTCAATTACTGGATTCTCCTCAAATGTGACTTTCAAGAACTAACAGTTTGATTGGCTACACTGAAAAAAGGGTTGGATAAGACCTCAAGTCGGGCGAGGCATTAGGTGGGTGGGTTCCTACATTACGTCTTTTCGAGGAACCGGACGATTTTAAAAGCATTCTTTTGGGAGCTCCAATACCGGGTAGAGAGCGTGACTCACTATGACGATCGCCCGAAACTATCCTCCTACGGACGATTTACAACTACAAGTCGGCCAAGGACCACTAGTTGGACTGCGACAGATCAGTCGAAGATTCATAAGTCAATGTCCAGTTTCTTCTAGTATCGTTCTAGAGCGGCCTCCTTGAAGAGATTAATCACCTAGGAATTCTAAGTGAGCTGTATTATCATACAGGAAACCCAGAGTGTTGGACATTCTGGTACAGTAAACTGTAACAGGAGCTGACCAATGAGAAATCCTCAAAATTGTTCAAATATCCGACCACGATTGCCACAGATATGGAAAAGAAGAAGGAAGAAAATTACGAACCAAAATACAGAAAACAACCCAGATTTTCTTCAGAAAAAAAATTGTAAAATGCAAATGAGTTTTGCATTTTGTTCGAGAGTCTTCCAAAGTTGACTCTGAAAGATGAAGACGAAATGCCCACTCCCATTTCAGGACTAAGGCACTGTCCAATTCCAAAGGAATACTCAGGGAAGGTCACGCTCGAAGGAGTCTAAAATGATCGCTGATGATTTTGATGAAATTCATCGCACCCGATCTCATCTTTCACGCTTCGTCTTCCTCCTTTTCCCCACCAACTAAAAGTCTGATTTTCCTCAAACTTGGGGTGGGGAGTAGTTGAGGAATTAGATACGTTTTGACTAAATTCCATCTTGATTGAATCATAGGAAGCTGCAGTCATGCTCAAACGTAAAACCTTTGTACGAAACATAATTTTCAGAGTTTTTGGAGAAATTTTCAGTGATTTTTTAGTTGTACCCTTTAATCTAAACACTATCTTCGCACTAGGTAAATAGTGGGATGATACCATTCAAACTTGGAAGAGAGTGGACTAACATTGTCGTCATACAAATTTCATGCTAACTTACACTTCTTTTACTAAGTATAAATTCAATGTTTTTACCAGATTCCGATGAAATTGTTGAAATTTTGTGTCAGTTGAACCTCCCGTTATTTATATTTAGATTACCAGTACATGCACGTTGTGGTTACGAAAAGCCACATTCAACTTAGTACAGATGTTTCTTGATTTTGGAGAAAGCAACACAAATAATACACTTTGCGACATGGGAGTACACCTACGCCAATAAATAAAGGAAAATGATAATAATACCTGATACACTTACAGAAGAGAAAAAGCATAATAATTCAGTGCCTTTCTACCTATTAGCACAAGATTTCTGAATTCTGTACAAATTGGGGCTTCAATTTTGAATTAATTATGAAAAATCATGTAAAATCGTTATCTTCAGTTTTGAAAAAATCGACTTGTGATTTAATATGCGATTAATTTCACAAACTTTGTAGGAGCCCCGAGTCACGGACACCTACGATAAATTTATGGTCCACGAGATGAGCAAGATCTTCACAAATACCTGAGCAATGAGTGGGAGGAGGCTCGTGAGGAAAGACGTGCAAACAATTTGGGAAAGTCGTGCGACGCTTCACACCACATGATATTCAAGTCAACCGCTGTTTACATTCCTTACGACAGAAAGGCCCGGGTGCCGTAAGTACTGTAAACAACTTCGACGATTACCAACGGGGTGAGAGGGAAGATTTCCATCGGCCACAAAACAGGCCGGGAAGGTTTCCCAAGTGCCTTGCGTAAAATGGAGGAAGGATGGCCTGGCCGATTAATAGGCCATGTGAGTAGGATCTCAGGAGAAGACAAAAGACCTCTCTGCTACTCTCTCATCAATTTCAGAGGGACCTCCCTCCCTCACTCCTCTTCTTGCCTGTCTCTCCCAACGGTACCGACGTCTTCTGCGTAACAATTATTACGGACGGGGAACTTGCGTGATTTGAGAATACCAACTAGGTTGCGGCTGGGATATCCACTAGCCTCCAGGAGCTCATGCAACTGGTTTAAACGATTTCTTTCTAGGAAAACAATCATTGTTCTTTCCAACTAACGAGCTGATCGAAAAAGTCCCCATCACAGATCAATCTGTATTAGTAGAAGATAGTAGTACAGGAATATCTATCGTTAAAACTCTAGCTTATCAACAGCTAGAAATAAAACTGATGGATGGAAAAAGATTCGTGTTCGTTCCAGACTTTCTTTATCGAGAAAACAAATAATATTAAACTCAAACTACAATTTTTGAGCTACCTAAATGGAGAAATAATATCTGGAGCTACCTAAATGGAATATTTAGCTTCCGTACATAGGAAAACAAAGATGCATTAGCTGAATCAAAATTGTCGTTCGTAACCACTACTTATCACCTTAAACAATCACTTACAGCTCATCCTCATTCCTTTACTCAGACCTAGTAATTCTCGCAAATCGCGAGCGTATAATTTATTTTCTATCAAATCGATCAGTAAATTTTAAATAAGTGTTCGTGTTGTAATATTCTCGGAGTAACAGGAGCTTGAAATAAAATTGTCTTTATGCAAAAGGAACTTGTTGAAAACTTGTATTGAACACTGATTGAGTAAAATAACAGAGAATGAATGTTTGTTTTGATTTGCGATTGAGACGATGCGGACGGTCGGAAACTGACTGACTCTTCTTGGGAACGGGAGGGGATTTCGCGGATCTCGCGGGATGTCTCGCGGCCGCGGGTTGGCGTCGCGGTGGCAACCGCGGTTCCATGATGCCATGCGCGTCTCCAATCAAAATGCTCAGTTGAAGCGCCAAAAGCTTCGCGGTTTGTTCAAATTGAAATGAGCCACAACATCCCGCCCGCCTTGAAAGATTGCACTTTCAACAAGATTAGATCAAATCGTGCTTCTGATCATCAGTGACTTGTGGATGATCTTCTGGTAGCGGGCACAACTTGGTGATGGTACGTTTCAAAATACCAGTTGAGGTCTTGACGGTTACGACGCGAATATGTCCATCTGAACCTGGGTGGAGCTCAACTACTTTTCCCAATTTCCAAGTGAGAGGTGTGCTGTTGTCGTCTTTGATATAAACCATTGTACCAATTTTGAGGTTGGATGCTGATGTTTTCCATTTGGTTCTCTGTTGAAGACTGCTCAGATATTCTCGGGTCCAACGAGACCATATGTGCTGAGAGAGTTGTTGAACAAGCTGCCAACGAGTGAGTCTGTTGGTTTTGACGTCTGTGAGATCTTGCTCAGGAGCTGCAGTTAGTGATTCGCCAATTAAAAAGTGAGCGGGGGTGAGGACGGAAAGATCATTAGGATCAGAGGATAAAGGAGTGAGAGGACGGGAATTGAGAAATGATTCTACCTGTATAACTATTGTGTTCAGTTCGCTATATGTTAACCTAGTCAAACCTACGACTCGTCTTAAATGAAATTTCGTACTCTTTACCGCTGCTTCCCACAATGCACCAAAGTGCGGCGATGAAGGAGGAATAAATTCCCATTGAATTCCTTGATTGGCTAGACACGAGGAGACGTTTGTTTGGAAATCTGACGATGACAAGAGGTCGTGGAGTTCCTTGAGATCAGAGCTTGCCTTGACGAAGTTAGTAGCGTTGTCGCTGTGTATAGTATTGGGTTTTCCTCTTCGTGCAATGAAGCGTTTGAGAGCTGCGAGAAATGCGATTGCTGTCAAATCTTCTACTAGTTCCATATGAACTGCCTTTGTTGAGAAGCACACAAATATGCAGATATATGATTTGGTGCTGATATTTCCTCGAGTCTTCGATTGTCGAGTAAAAAATGGGCCACAATAATCGATACCTGTGATTGAGAAGGGTCTTGAGGGTGTGATCCTATTAGCTGGCAGATTTCCCATGATTTGATGCGCCATTTGGGCCCTGAGGCGGTGACATGTGATGCACGTTTGTAGGGTCTTCTTAACAGAAGTTAGACCGTTTATTGGCCAGAATGATTGTCGGATTATGGCAAGTAACAATTGAGGGCCTGCATGCAAACTTTTCTTGTGCTCATCAAGAATGATCAATTTTGTTAAGTTGCTTTTGGGAGAGAGCAAAATGGGATTTTTGAAATCAGCTGCTAAATGATTTGCTTGATTGAGACGACCACCCACACGAATCAAATCATCCTTATCCATAAAACAACTCAAGGGCAACAGAGGACTATTTTTTGCTAGTGGTTTTCTCAATTTGAGTGCTGAATATTCATGAGGAAAACACTCAACTTGGACTGTTCTAATCACGTGATTAAGAGCATTTTGCCTCTCTTTGACTGTGAGAAAAGCCAAGCCATTGCGGATGCTTTTAGGAGTCTTGAGATTTTTGATGAATCTGAAGCAAAATCCAACTACTGTAACAAGTCTGCGTAGTGTCGAAAATCTGGAGACAAGATCACTCTTCTGAACAAAGCTGTGATAAGAAATCAATTGCGAGCTGGACTTTCGTTCTGGGAGGTCCATTTCGGGAATGAAGTCGAGAAATGATGTGAAACGTAACGAATCGTCTCGAAGCCAATTAGGACCTTGCCACCATAAGTTGCAATGAATTAAGTCCTGCACTAAGGCGCCTCTAGAAATTATGTCAGCGGGATTTTCTTTTCCGCAGACGTGAAACCATGACGTGGGTGATGTGATTTCCTGAATTTGTGCAATGCGATTGGCTACGAAAGTAGACCAATGCGAAGATTCCGATCGTACCCAGCTTAACACGATACTAGAATCCGTGTAAAAACATGCTTGGGATAATCTTAAATTTAAAGCTTGGGTTACTGCATGGCTGAGTTGAGTTAATAATAGAGCAGCACAAAGCTCTAGACGAGGGAGTGTTGTTCGCTTCTTCGGAGCGACCTCGAGATTTGGCTGCGATGAGTGAAACATTGATGTCTCCATCTGATGTTATACATTTTATGTATAAACATGCTCCAAATGCCTTTTCGGATGCGTCCGAAAATCCGTGTAATTCGAAAGTTGAATCTGAATCGGGAGATAAAATAAATCGTGGTATTTGAATTTCATCTAGATGATATAATGAAGCCTGAAATGCGTTCCATTCGCGCTGAAAATTTTCAGGAACCAAATCATCCCATTCGAGTTGCTGTGACCAAAGTTTTTGCATGAGAATTTTGGCATGAACTATAGTAGGACCTATCAGCCCTAGAGGATCAAAAATTTGTGCTATTGCTGATAGCATTGAGCGCTTTGTGTTACATGAGGTAGTTCTTTTATTCCAATTCCACAGAAAAACATCTTTTATGGGACTCCACATCAAACCAAGCATTTTCACCTTTGTGTCTTCAGTGAAAGCATGATCATCGAATGAGCGGAGTTCCTTTGGTAAATGATTGACGAGTTTTGGATCATTCGAACACCATTTACGTAGGTAGAATCCTCCACGTGACATCATTTTGATGAGTTGCGCTTGTAGCTCGAGTGCCTCCTCAAAGTTTGCTGAACCAGAAAGGAAATCGTCAACGTAAAAGTCGCGTTTTGTTGCAACTGAAGCTATCGGAAACTCGTGGTGATAATCATTTGATAACTGAATGAGAGTCCTAGTAGCCAAAAAAGAAGCACTTGCTGTACCATACGTGACAGTACGAAGGCGGTAGGTTCTCAGGTGTTCGTCTTGTGATTCCCTCCATAATATGAGCTGGAGGTTTTGCTGGGATGGCTCTAACTCTATCTGGCGGTACATTTTTTCAATGTCTGCAGTGAGGGCGTATTTGTGAGTGCGAAATCTTACTAAAATGTGAAATAATTCTTGCTGCACAACGGGCCCTACCATAAGAATTTGATTGAGTGACACCCCTGTAGAGGTTTTGCTTGATGCGTCAAAGACAACCCGAATTTTTGAAGTTGAAGATGATTCTTTGAGGACTGCATGGTGAGGGAGGTAAAAACAAGGTGAATGAATATCTGTCTCAGAGATGGGCTGCATGTGTCCCAATTGTATGTATTCATTCATGAATCGCGCGTATTGAGAGCGCAAATCCAGATCACGATGTAATTTGCTTTCGAGTGATGAAAATCGTTTTGCGGCTATGAATTTGTTGTCACCCAATTCAGTGGTGTCTCCTTTGAATGGGAGGCTCACCACGTATCTACCAGTGGTGCTACGGTGAGTGGTTTTAATGTAATGCTCCTCGCATTTCTTCTCATCCCCAGTCAACGTATGAGTCAGTGGAGCATGCTCAATTTCCCAAAATTTTCTCAATTGATTATCTAAGCTTTCCATTGTGGTTATGTGACATGTGAGAGGTGGAGGTGAGGTATCAACCATGAACCGTCCGCCTAGGATCCAACCTAACTTGGTATTTTGAAGATGGAGATCACCATTTGATATTTTGATATGACCTGTGCACATCAAATCCCAGAATAAATCGTTTCCTATTAACACATCAATTTGCTGAGGAGTGTGAAAATGAGGATCTGCGAGACGTATGTGAGATGGAATCGGAATTTTTGATGAATCGTATTTGGTTGCCGGCAATTTTTCTGTGATTTTGGGTAAAATGAGCAATTTTAAATCTGAATCAAATTGACGATCTAATGATGATATCTTGACAGTCAAGAACTGGTTGACTGAAACGGTCGAGCTCCCAATTCCTCGAATGGGTTGATCGATACATTGCTTTGGGAGCATCAAACGGTTTGCCAAATTTTGACTGATGAAACTGACTTGTGATGCACAGTCCAACAGGGCCCTACATGTTATAAGGTCACCTTGGGCATCCATAATTCGTATTATTGCAGTCGAGAGTAAAATGTGTGTGTTTGCTGATTGCTCTCGACCACCAGCTGGAATGATTCACCATTGTGGTTAGTGGGTTGTTTGAGGCTGATTGAGTTTTGGAATTTTGCTGTAGGCCAGAGGTCGCTGATTCATCTGGGTGCAAAAGTGAATTATGCAAACCGTCGCATTTTGGGCATTTGCGCGATCTACAAACGTTAGAAGCATGGTTTGGTCTCAAACAGTTGAAACATAATTTTTGAAATTTCACAAACTTGATTCTATCAGTGATAGGTAGTTGAATGAAGTTGGGACAATAATACAATGGATGATTTTCTTTGCAGTTAAGACAATGTTGTGCTGATTTATTCTGATCAGTTGATTGTGTGGTGATATAGGAGCGAGAATCTTTTATGGTTGATTTCTCATTTTTGTTGTCTGGTTTTTGTGCTGAGGTTCGAGAATGAGACTTGGAGACAAAATTGTTGCATGAATGAAGAACCCTACACCTGTGTTCCAAAAATTCGACGAGATTGATCAATGAAGCAAGCTGACCGGACCATTTTTCCTCCCATAATTTGTGTGTGTCAGGATCGAATTTGGAAGTGGTCAAATATACGATCAAAGTATCCCACTGATCCACGGGCTGTCCTAAATTTTCTAAAGCGCGCAGGTTCTTCAATGTATCATCCAATAAGCGTTGAATTGCCGAAGCGGATGCTTCACGCATTGAAGGAATGTTGAATAAATCCTTGATGTGACGATAAATTATGTAATTCAAATTGTGATATCGATCGACGAGCAATTGAAGAGCGACTTGATAATTTTGCTCAGTTATAGAGACAGAACCTATGATTCCTGCAGCTTCACCCTTGCAACATGATTTGAGGTACCGCATTTTCTGCACATCAGAAAGGTCTTCATTTTGATCAACGGTTGCCTTGAAATAATCATAAAATGGTAACCATTCGTCGTATGCGCCGGAAAATTTTGGCAAATCCAGTGCAGGAAGCTTTATATGAGCCGAATGAGAATTCCGCGATGTAATGGATTCATGTTCAAGGTCAACCGAAGCTTGTTGAGGAGTTGACGCGGTATGAGAATCGATAAAATCAACAACTTTAGCCGTGAGATCAAAATATGAATTTTCGAAACTATCCCGTTCGGCTTGCTGATTAGCTGACGGATCCAAATCTTCAATTTCATCTTGAATGAAATTAAACTCGGATATAATTGCTTCAAAATCCTTGAATCTTAATTTCAACTCTGTAAGTTTCTGCAAAGCTTGAGGTGCTTCTATGTTTTCGAAAAATGTTTTGAAACGAGTCAATTTAGCCTTTATCCGTCCCCGCTTGGTTATGAGGACGACCAATTCTGCCATAGTATCATGAATAAATTAACAAAAAACGAACTGAACACAACAATAAGACAATGATAAAATCGTGAAAGGAAAAAGGAATGATTGAGGAAAGAAAATGACGTATATATGCTCACGCGAACGACGAAAACTTGCGGGAACGAAGATCAAGTAATGGCGGTTGAGCTCCGAGAACGGCCGAAAAGTTTGTTGAAATGCGAAAATCACGTCGGGGTCACCATAAAATGTTGTAATATTCTCGGAGTAACAGGAGCTTGAAATGAAATTGTCTTTATGCAAAAGGAACTTGTTGAAAACTTGTATTGAACACTGATTGAATAAAATAACAGAGAATGAATGTTTGTTTTGAATTGCGAATGAGACGATGCGGACGGTCGGAAACTGACTGACTCTTCTTGGGAACGGGAGGGGATTTCGCGGATCTCGCGGGATGTCTCGCGGCCGCGGGTTGGCGTCGCGGTGGCAACCGCGGTTCCATGATGCCATGCGCGTCTCCAATCAAAATGCTCAGTTGAAGCGCCAAAAGCTTCGCGGTTTGTTCAAATTGAAATGAGCCACAACAAAATCAACCGACGTAAAACGTGCTTTTAAACATTTGTAACTTGGATATTGCCCGATGGAAAATAAATAAAGGAGAAAAGTGTGATGGGATAGAAAAATGACGATTGCACATATACAGTTGCAGTTACTGAAAAAATTGGTTAAATAAAATGAAGGAGAAAATAAATAAAGTAGAAAAAAACGTCTGCCAAGTGGGTGTGGCACATAGCTTCCTCGTATCCATAACCCGATTATATAGATGATCCGATGCATAGTAGTTAATCTGAAAACACCAATCTCTAAGTACCTTTCACTACCCTCATAGGGGACCATCTACACGCTAATCTGGACAATCCTAGAAAATTTCATCAAATTCGGACGAAAAATGTAAGTGCGGTAGTGATTAGATCAAAAAATTTTTAAAACTTGACTAGGATTCGAACTTGTGTCTCTTGAATGGGAATCTAAAGCATTGCTGACTGACCTATCAAGGGGATGGCAGAATGGGGTTTGAGATCCTTACCTCACACGCCACTGTTACAAGGATTTTACGTTGGCGCATGCGCAGAGGCTACTGTAAATTTTAAGGCATTGATTTTCATTGGGGACCATCTACAACCTAATCCGCGTAATCCCTGAAAATGTCATCGAAATCGGGTAGAAATTGTGGAAGTTATGTCTGTTACAAGCAATTCACGTTCGCGCATGCGCATCGGCTACTATCAATCTGGGGTGATGATTTTCATAGGGGACCATCTAAACTCTAATTTGTAACATCCCTGAAAATTTCATCGAAATCGGATGGAAAATGTAGAAGTTATGGCCGTTACAAGGAATTCACGTTTGCGCATGCGCAGTCGCTTCTATCAGTCCGAGGATGATGATTTTCATAGCGGACCGTCTACACACCAACCCGCACAATCCCTCAGAATTTCATCGAAATCGAATGAAAAATGTAGAAGTTATGGCCGTTACAAGGAATTCACGTTTGCGCATGCGCAGTGGCTTCTATCAGTCCGAGGATAATGATTTCATAGGGGACCGTCTACACACCAACCCGCACAATCCCTGAAAATTTCATTGAAATCGGATGGAAAATGAAGAAGTTATGGCCGTTACAAGGAATTCACGTTTGCGCATGCGCAGTCGCTTCTATCAGTCCGAGGATGATGATTTCCATAGGGGACCGTCTACACACCAACCCGCACAATCCCTGAGAATTTCATCGAAATCGGACAATAACTTCGTATAGTTATGCGCGTTACAAGGAATTCATGACAGTCACACAGACACACAGACACACGGACACACAGACACGGAACCAAAATTGTTCAGAAAGGTCTAAAACGCAAAACGCGAGTGAAAATTTTGATTTTGGAGAACTTTTTTTTCGTCCTTGAAAAGTGAAAACAAAGCTTCCGCTACCTTGGTAGACTCGGAAGCAAAATTGGTTAAATAAAATGAAGGAGGAAATGAATAAAGGAGAAAAGTGTGATGGGATAGAAAAATGACGATTGCGCATTTACAGTTGCAGTTACTGAAAAAATTGGTTAAAAGTTCAGCGGGCAAGTTCGTATGATTTCCCTGAAATCTTGAGTAATATGGAACATTGAGAAAGGTAGATTATGAGAAATTTTACCGTAGGTAGGTAAAGTTTTGGCAATGGCAAGCAGCGAGATACAAAATCTACTCAAAATCTTTGAATCACGATCAACGATTATTTTTTCGCTTTTTGCCCAGTTTTGAGAATTATTTTTACACCAATAAAGATGTAAGAATGATTCTGTGACATTATTCATGTTATTCAATACTACGAGTAATGATGAGGGAGGAGCGTTGTCATCCCACATTTTCTGTTTGACTCTGAATCAAAACCGACTTCATAGTTTAGTTGAGAAAGATAAAGATTAAATAAAAGAGACTTGATATCCCAATCGACCTTTTCCTAACATCCGAAAGGAGGTAATTTCAATTAGCTAAACAATAATCCCAAAACAAAAGTTTCATGAATATTCTACGCTCCACTTTGTTGGTGAAGATTGTACTTTCTCTACATTATATTTTAGCACAACTCAGTATAGTTTATTCTATTTCACTGCACTAAATCCTTTTTTCTTCTTGTCCATCTCATATTTCGTAGTAGGTATTCGATAAATTATTCAAAGGCCGCAGGCGTCGACCAAACGCGTCAAAGGGGGATCTAATATATATTTAAATTGAGAGAAATTATGAGGCACGTTTGGAAGGGAAGTTGGCAAAGACAATGAATTATGGATTGTTATTTTTGATGGAGGCCCTCGACAATCCCGAAAACCATGAATCGAGAATCGAGCCAGAAAAAGGGTTTTTGAGTGCGTTGCTGTCTCCTTGATCGTTTCGATAGGTACTTATTATCTTTTTCTCCTTTTATTCTCTTCGGTTATCAACTATCGATCTCGATAGAAGTGACAAAGACGTTTTCATGCACTCTTAAATAAAATGTGTCGGTTCCCAAACCAATATGATTTGAATTATGGACGGACTTGAAATTTTTGCTTACTCACTATCTAATGAAGGGAAGCTTTGTATTCGTGCTGCAATAAGAAATCTAAATGTTCACTTGCATTATGGGTTCAAGAGCATCCTTAAACATTTAGGTTTAAGGACTAATATGAAATATCAGTTCCTTAGATATTTCAGAATTCTTTAGATGTCCAGCTCTGTAATACCCTCAACCAACTGCTTACACATCAACTAATTCTTTGTCACTCTGTGTGAGGGAGCCAGTTTGTCATACGCTTTGGATATTGTACTCTTAAACTTAAATGAACCAAGAAGAACGGAATAATATACAATACCAATAATATACAAAAACAATAATAATATAATAAATAATACACTAATAAATAATAACAATAAATTTAATGGTAATAAAATGGTAATATTTATGGTAATATTTAATGGTAAATTTAATGGTAATATTTATGGTCGGAACCACTGCAATTTCCAAGGTTTTTACAAAACCAAACTTATTCAATTGTTCAGCTGTAATTGACCACTGAAAGACCGACACAGAGCGGAATTTTACTCGTACGGACATAACCATAACAAATTCTGTAAAAATAAAAAAAGTAAAAATGCAATTCAGAGCGCGACTGGAAATTTAGTGAACACATTTTCTCACGCTATTCTCAAACATAATAAGCTCTCTCTTCTCACTGTAGTGAAGGGAGGGCAACAAAACCTATCAATAAGAATAACAACTTTTCACTAGACGCAAGATGTTTATAAATCACGCAACAGATTATTTGAAAACTTGTATAAGTTTGTAACTCACTTTCTTCCAATTAAAACTTATAACAAGAATGAAGCCAAGTCTTTCGTTGTTTTGCTGTCAAAGGAAGTTGAAACTAAAAGCTGGATAGCGGAGAAAATAATTTATCGTCTCTCAGCCTTAATGCAATGCAATTGAATTGAATATCAGGTAGGAACTCGAGCACAGCGTGAGCTCAGTTGTGATGAATTGGTTGGATTAGGTAGAAACGGGTAGTAAGTAAGGGATAAAAAAATGTAAAATTGATTCCGACAACTTCCTCAGGAAAATCAGATTTTTTTAGTGAGGGCTAAACTGGTCCAAATCTTTGAGAGAAGGGATGAAGGAAATTCCTGCATAGCAAAGGAAGAAAGGGAGCGCACAATTGCAAACTGGCAAGATATATGGACGGGAGAACATACAGGAAGATGGACTGTACGGCTGGTGCTAAACATTCAGACCTGGTTGGAAAGGAAACATGGAGAGTGAACTTCTTCCTTACGCAGTTCTTTACAGGACAGGAACTTTTTACGCCTATTTGCATGAAATTGGGAAGGTCCCAACATGTCCCCAACATGTCTACACTGCCAGAACAAAGATGACGGTGATGTGCTCCACAACTTCTTCAAATGCACCAAATGGGCGCCTGAAAAAAAAACTGATGGCAGACCTGGAGTTAGCTCCCCAGAGTTCAACACCAGAGACTGTTGCCAGCAGGATGCTGGAAAGTGAAAGGAGCTGGATTGCTGTGGCAGAGTACACAGAAAGCATCCTGACAAGGAAGATACTATTAGAACGAGAAAGAGAGAGGAGGGAGCACCTGGTCCGCCCCCTCACCCAGAACTGATTAAACGCCTCAGGACTCAGCCTGAAGTAATTTATTAACGGTTCCGGGCTGATTTCCAACGTGGGAGAAAAGGAGGTGTTTTTTTTAGTGGGTTTGAACATAACCGGAAGACGTGGACCCTTCCAGGTATCTTACGAGATCCAATTCCACCTATGGATCTTAAAGATTTTCTCACCTGCCTACCAGAAAAAAAAACCTGGTCCAAAAACTCCTGCTCCTAGATTGATCTATTCAGAGTTAACTAAGAGTTGAAATCTAATTCAGTTGCCTGAAACAATGATTATGCTTCATTAACAAATTATTTGATTGAGCTGATTTCAATATCAAAAAATTCAGATATTTTATGTGCCAAACCTACTTGGCGATTTCTATATAATGGTTTATTATATACGAGTTCAATGTAAAGGCGTAATACCCATGTTGTGCTGAGTAGTTGTAAATGTACCTTCCTATGAATTTATTCAACTATTAACATGGTGGATTTTAACAAAAAACCCAAGGCGACAATGAATTTTCCTCATTGGAGAAAACATTAATAATTCAGGGTATTTAGTTGAAGTCTATCAACTACAGGGTGAATAGAGACAAAAGAAGCTTCGTCTGGTGAAAACCTCACAAGAAAGAAGCGTGTACGTAGATCAAGAACCCCACTATTCAAGTGTTTTCATTATCAACCCCGCATTTTCGTTATCAACCCCGCATCACTTCCGGTGGTTAACAAGTGGCTCTGCATTAAATTTTAGCTCTTTGGGGTGAGAAGGATAGAAGAAGTCGCTAAGTTAAGAGCTCTAAGGATCTAAAACTCCAAAAGACCCTTTAGAATCGTCCTTGTAAGACGATCCTAAAAATAGTTACTTTCACTGTTTCTATTAGAAGGTAGGTAAAAAGCTTACTACTTTCTGATACCAAAATAGCTGATGTAAAAAACCATTTTCTTTTCCTCAGAAGCTAATTTTATCCCGATTATGAGATTCGTGAAATCCCCCGTAAACAGGAAGAGTGGATTATCTCTTCGCAAACTTCAACTTGAAGGATCGTAGGTCGTTTGATCAGACGTGGGGGGGGGGGGGGGGTACATAGTGTGTGGTGGAAGTACATCAGTGATAGCGTCAAACGAACGAAATGAATCAGCATTTTTAATCTTGGGAAGCGTCGATAATGAACGACAGGAGATGACGAATAGCTTTTTTTCAGTTACCTAAAATTGATTACGGTGTCGCCATTTGATTCAACCTAAAAAATGGCGTAAAAAGTAGGTACCTTTCCTGGTCAACGTCAGACCTTATAATTCCATGAAATACTGGGTTTCTTCAGAATGCTAACTATAGCTTCCGCTCGACCGAGGCGAAGGAATATGGTTTTCCTGTTCAAAACATAAAAAAGCAGCCTCCAAAATCGAAATTTACACTCTTTTTTAAACGTTTTAGACCCCCCTGAACAACTGGGTTCGTGTCTGTCTGTCTGCAAATCCTTATAACGGTCAAAAGTACACGAGTTACCGTTCGATTTTGATGACATTTTCTAGAATTGAGAGGATTTCCTTCGGATCGATTGAAGTTCCTACGGATGGCCAACGTAAAAACATTGTAACATCCACAACTTCTACATTTTCCATCCCCAACGTTAAATGATTAAGAATGGGGTCAACTGGAATTCATCTCCTTCTTTTCCGAGTTTCGGTAAATTTGATACCTTCTTCAGGGCCTATAAAGCAAAAGCAATATTCACCCTTAACGGCGTAAACTCTAACAATCCTATGAGTATAAACAAAGATATGCTCACTTAGTAAAACGTCCTTCGAGTGAGTAAAATCTGTACTACATTATTAGTTTTTTATTGTTGTTTTGATTCGTAATTTCTTTGTTTAATACTCATAGGATTGTTAGAGTTTACGCCATTAAGGGTGAATATTGCTTTTGCTTTATAGGCCCTGAAGAAGGTAACAAATTTACCGAAACTCGTATTGACGCGTCAATACGAAATGATATGGTGGAGACGCCACTACTTCTACAGAACTGTAACAAAAACTGTTTCAGTTTCATTTTGATCGAATTTTTGAAACTTGAGTGGTTGAGACTTTGTTTTGTTCTCTGCAAAATGTCATCGTAATGTGATCATCAAATTTACAGGGTAGAGGAGGATGGTTTGTTGAGCCGGTGAACGTAGCGATGTTTGGTTACTGCGAGATTGAAGTTCGAACTGTTATGTATCGGATCAACTATCAGTACATTCAGGGTTATGGATACGAGGACGTTAAATGCCACACTAACTTGTCAAATCCTGCGATCTCGAGAAAGTTTTTCCGGAGATTTGTCATTGTTTCTTACCTATGTTTGTTGGTACATACCTACCAATACTTGTATCCAATAGTAGGTACCTGTTGTACCAATAGTACCTGAGTTTTGATTAATGAAAATTATCTTCCAAATTCCCGTTCCCGTTGTTCATCTTTTAAAGTATTTAGTTATTACCGTTTTAAATTATCTTTTAAATTCCAGTTCCCGTGAGATCACCAAAGTTAAGGCCAGTTGGCTCTGTAGGATATTTGGATTGGTGACCTCTCGAAGTCGGTTTCGCAGATCTTAATAATTTGTCGGGTAAGGGACATTGATGAACTTTCTTCCGCAATAAGTAGCTATGAGCGGAATCATCAGAACCAATCAACTGATCCAACTGAAAACCAAGCAACTGATGACGTCCGCAAAACCAGGAATGGCAGTCGGACGAAAATTCAATTTGAGATGGTTGATTGGTTTCCACTTACTTACCTACTTACAATTTGCCTTTCTTAAATTGAAACTCTAACGATTTTTTATGATGGTATATTCATTTCTAATTTTGTAACGTTAACCGAGGGAGTTATTATAATTTTGTGCTGAAAGGCCATAAAAGTTGAAATGAACCCCATCACATACCTCTAGTATACCTTAAGTGAATTTATTTTTCGGGCATTATTCAAAGAGTTTTTTTGAAACTTATTTGCTCACATACGGATGAAGAGTGGAATCGCTCAGGAACCTGCCAAATGCGCACACAAAGGAAATAGAAAATCGTTAGGTTCCGAATGACGTAGGTGAGATCTCGATGTTGGTACATCCGTGTTTACAGTAACAGTAACGAGATTGTTTGACGTGATATTTCCGAAAGTTGCTCCAAACAATCTCTGCGAGTCTGGAGTGGCAGATCATCCAGCCGAGAAAACAAGTTTTCCAAAGTTGAAGGTTTGTTTTGATGTTCTTTCGCACGTCTGGAGATGATGGTTTTGCATTTTTCTTTTTTGAACGCGTGGGTTGTTTTTATTCCCTACTACGGGGAATATCGATTACAGGTGGCACCTCACGTGAGTGCCTCACAGCGTACGCAACGTTTCTAACGAACGGGTAAGTTGCCTAATTCGAACGAAAGATTTTTAATTGACGCTTTACATACTTACACTATGTAACTTTATGTACTAAAGTATACTTTATATACTTACAGCAAGTTCAAGATTTCATAGCTACATAACCATTATTGTTTTAAAGAAATCATGAAACTGCAGTGAAATTTCATCATTTATTCAATCCTTTATAGAATTTACTGAGAAATCCCTTAGAGTATAAAATTTATAGTACTATAAAAACTGTAACAGAGTCGCTTACAAGCCATATTTGTTGTGATGTCTAAGGAATGTATAGGTGAATATTTAATATTCACCTATACATTCCTTAAACATCACAACAAATGTGGCTTGTAAGCGACTCTGTTACAGTTTTTGACATTTTATGTCTTTACTATGGCACATAAATGAAAAATCGTCACGCGGGGATCGTCACGCGGGGGAGCGTTATGAGGGGAGCGTTACGAGGGGAGCGTTACGCGGAAATTTTTGATGATTTTCACGTACAACCAATCGTTCCTAGGGAAAACTAACTTCCTCATTTTCCACCCCACAAAAATCGTTCACCACTCATTGGAAAGCTCTCAATTTATTAAACATAAGACATAAAATGTCTCTCGTGGTTGCGTACTTGCACGAAAGCTGTATGTAGTGGTTCCCACAACAGAAATGTTGCCGTTTTGGTAATTACGTACATAGTAATGCAATTGTTCACTTTTTTCTAATAAAATATTCATTCTTTCGTGTGACTCGATTCGAGACTTGTCGTTTACTAACAAAATTTGCTTAAGTACTGAGTTGAGAACGGGCACGAAACTGTATCCACCGCTTGTGTTTTTACAATAACGGCTTGAAATCTTTACTGTCAGTATGAATAAGACACCCAATTTTAAACGACCTTGTCTCTCTTAATACTAGTGAATGTCTAAACAATCTGATTTTAATGTTTGAAATCAACTGGTGTTTTGTTCGTCAAACCATCAGCGATTATAAATCTCGAATAACCCCCGTCTTTCGGCGTAAGCGATTTCATTCTGAAAATGAATATTCTGAATTATTTTATTTAGTGTCTGAAAGATAAGAGTACCAGATGTTTGGCTCAGTTGTTTATGGTTACGACCATTGATGGAGTTGATCGTTCAATATGAAAGCCTTGCCACCCACGCTTTGAATGAAGGCATGGGTCCGTGCAACGCTTGGGTAACCAGCTAGTTGATTATAATTTCTCCAAATGTCTTAAATTTTTGATTCAGTAGTAGATAATTGAAAATATATAATATTATTTTTAAGCTTTTTGTTATAAATAAAAATTTTATTTTCCAATAATTCAATTTAGAACTCCATGCCAACGCTCATTCAGCCGTATCTCTCTTACCTCAGTAATAATAATTTCTCTTTGATTATGACAATCAATGTTGGTGATTATGCGATAAAAACAAACGAATCTTGACATGAAAATTAATGAAGTCGATTGACGAGCTTTATGGTGCTTTGATGTCCGTTTTGTACGTCGATTAAACACTATAAATGGCCTTGATCAAGGTGTCTTAAATGACAGAGAGACTTGCAATAGGTTCTTTGACGGAAGTTTGTAGAGTTTCCTCAGTTCCTTGTCACGACTTTTCAGATGTAATATTCCCTGACAAAGACAACTTTGATTGAGTAGGTAATGAAGCTGAAAGCTGTCAATAGTGAATGATGGGCAATAGATCTCCTCAAGTAGATCTACTGCTTTTGACTTTGTAAAGTTCTTTGTTTTCAATAGTGAGTCCATCTTCACCTGTAATTGCGTGAAAAATTATAACAATACTTATGGAAAACATATTTTGAAATAGAAAATTTTTAAACTAATAAAATAAAATTATTAAAATACAATTAAATTAAAAATGTCTAAACTGCCTGTCCAATTTTTAAAAACACATAACAACGTATAAACTTCCAAAATTCGGCGAATACATAGGTTTAGCCGATTGGCGGTAATAATTCCGGATAGACAGAAATACATATATAAATGGATTTATGTATTGGTAAACAACCACCACTATAGTATTTCATATTTGTTTTCTTACATCAGATGTTATGGTAAGTATTCGTACTTGTGATTTAACTTAATTCAAACTTGAACTTTCGCATCATCTATCTGTTGCCTATTTCAGATGAGGACGAGCGAAACCAGGTGTCACTGGACTACCTCGAGTTGTACAGGAGTTCCATCGAAGAACCGGAAAAAGTTTGGGGGAGAAGTCGGCAAAATTCTCCACTGGGACACTCCCTGGACCAAAGTCATGGACAACTCGGACGAACCATTTACGAAATGGTAGGAAGAAATATTACATAAACTTTATGTCTGATTTACTTTACATTTACATGAGATATTCGTTGTTTTTGATTGGTGCAGGTGAAATGCATGAGACATAATACGTGAAGTAGATTTCTAAAGGTTGTTTGGTTGGTTTTTAGGGATGTTTCTCGTAGGGTAAGTGTGTAAGGTGTAGTAGTACTATGCAAATGAGATAAGTGTAGGAGAATTGAAATTTGGGATTATTTCTGTGGAGAGTGTATCCATTGTCTGGTCACTAAAATAAATCTTGTATGGTATTATATATTTTTGTAAAATGATACTAATTACGGTAAAATTTGATTGCTGAAGGTATGTGGGAGGTGAGTTGAACGCCTGCTATAACGCCGTTGATCGCCATGTCCTCGCTGGAAAAGGCAACAAAGTGGCGCTGATTCACGACAGCCCCCTCAGTAATACAGTCAGGAAAGTCACCTATGGAGAGCTTCACGAAAAAGTAATTCCAACCAAGAAAATACTGGAATCGTAAAACAAAAAATTATATTGCCTAATAATAAGTACATGCTCAAATTTGAAAGTCGGTCAAGTCAAGGCGAAGTTACTAGGCAAGACCGGCACGACCTCAGCGTCTTGAAGGTGAGATCGCTCTCGAGCGCCGTCTCACTTCATCTACAAGACATTGGCATTTGGCCTATAAAATTAGTTGATTGTTGGGAATGATGGGAATATGATCCCAAAATCGAAGGAGTTTACGTCGGGTCTCAGAAAGAAAAACGTTAGTGGTACCTGACGTCAATTTTCAACTCACTTCTAACGATTAGCTAGTGGACAATGAATTTATGGTTGTGTACACAGTTGCTCATATCCTCAATAGTAGAATAATTTAAATTGTAACACAAATTTAAAAATTGCAGGCATCTTTACTCGCTGGAGCACTGGCACGGTACGGAGTGAAGGCGGGCGATCGAGTTGTGCTGTACATGCCTCTCATACCTGAAACCATCATCGCTATGCTGGCAACCGTGCGACTAGGTGCCATCCATTCCGTCGTTTTCGGAGGCAAGAATTCAACTCTCTTTCAAACGTAATTTACAAGAAATATCATTATCAAGTCGAACTTGTGGTTTTCTGAAAATTGTCCCTCAAAGTTGACCAAGTCGGAAGAACTGGGGTCTTTACGTTCGTGGAATAAGAATGGATGAGGAGGAAGGAGCTGGTGTTATGGGAGTGATGACGAAAAAACGAGCGTCACAGCATCTAGATGCGCACTCCACTATTAAACATGCTGGATTCTTCGCAATAATATGCTCTTAGTAATGTACGTGAGGGCCATCCTCAATTATATTCTCAGATAGTGAACCAGCACTGGACTCTTTGGTTTGCACCGTTCACCTAATGGAGTCATTTTCTATCTAGTCAATTCAGTCATCGAGTCAGTACATAGTTGAATAAATTCTATACATAAATAAATAAATTGTATACATTGTACCTTGCATAAATAATTTTCTTTATGACTTTGTTCTTGAGTAACAGGTTACGCTGCGAGAGAACTGTCCACCAGAATAGATCACGCTTCACCAAAAGTTATAATAGCTGCGAGTTGTGGTTTGGAACCTACTAAAATCATCAAGTAAGTGAATGAAAGTGATCTCATCAGTCACAATTTGATCATTGATCATTATAATATAGGATCTTTCAACAGTAAAGAAGTTGAGTGGAGCCAGTGAACGAATGATATCAAATTTGGATGGAACCCAGTTAGAATGAAATAGAGTCCAAACACTCAAACTGATCATATCAACTAATACTCAATAAGTAATATGTATTTTAAAACAAGTATGGAACTGGTATTAACTTATTTTCTTTTTGGGAGTTGAAAACCATGGATTATTTACCAACTATGCCCACCAAACCATGCCTTCCTATAAAACTGAAAATTTCGAAAATAACAATCGTGCAATTGTGGAAAATAATGTTGTAATTTTCATCAAGTTTCGACTCTGAGAATTCCCAAGCTCATGGCCAAAAACTTAGTGGAAACGATCTTCTAAAATCCAAATATAAAATGTTGTGAAATCAAGTCTCAAAGATCCCTCACTACATATTCAGATACAATCTTGAAAGGATTGGGTTAATGGTTCATTTAATAAGCGCGCAGTGAACCATTTCAACGTCCTGCAAGAAATTCCTCGAAGAACGCCAATTAACGAGGGAACTGATGGAGGAAGTTGTGAAAGCTGCGCTCAAAGGATCTCTGAGGTTATTAAGGAAACATCTATTCAACAATCGACAAACACTCCACCCTTACCAAACTAAAACTTGTCTACTACCATTACTCTCATAGTATCACATACAATCAAATCTACGGATTGTGTTCTCATAAAGTCGTCATGATTATGACCCCAAGCCTTGATGCTGAACTTTGTCAAAAGGTAGTCCCTGAAGAGGGAAAATAAGTTGATTCCTTTTTAAAGTATAATTATTATTTATCCTCTATAAGGTAGAGTGCTCAAGACGCTAGTCTATTTTCTCGTATTCTCCCCCCTTCAAACCCATAGCGCGACACGTGATTTTCCACTCATTTTAGGCGACACCAGGAGTATGGGACACTCACACCTTGGGGGGGGTTGAAGAATATTGGCCAAAAATCGATGTGTAATATGTATGTAGGTCTACAAAAAAAATCAGAGAAAAATACATTTGTTGCCACAAATTTATTCTAATAAACTTTTATAAACTTGAACAATAGTTTTTTTAAATCAAATTTCCAGTCTTCAGAAGAAAAATTGTCTGTAATGCTCTGATAAGATAATCACCTACCTACATGTGGATATTGAAAAGAAAATAAATTCGCTATCTACCGAAATATTCATTGACTGAAACATGAATCCACTGCCTAGTAACACTCATTGGGTATTAACTGTGCAAATATCGAAATGAAAATTCGCTAAAACTAAGGATGACACGTGGGTATCACAAGGCACTCACAAGGCACCTAGGCGACACCAGGGGTATAACATACTCACAAGGTTGTGAAAAATCGTGACTAACCCTGAGATGGAGAGGCCTTGGCGATGCAGGACCAACGGTATCAGGTAGCAGACTAAATTGCCCGAATTTACATGGGCGCCAATCCCCCCTGTGGGCGCGCAGGGTGGCCAACCCAACAACTCGAAATTTCCATGTGAGTGTCCCACACTCATGTGTCGCGTTATGGGTTAAAGTCTTTAAATAGTGAGATACGTTCTTAAGCAAGTTATTCAGTTTGTTTTAATTATTGATGAGTTATAATTTCATGCTACATCGATTTGAACATAACATAATAATAATAATAATTTATTAGAATCCTCTCGCATAACTCTAAAAGTAGAACATTAGTCACCACTACTACGTTGTGAAGTTTTCTCCGACAGTTACAAATAGATATTGATTGGCCGCCCACTGATCCTCGAGAATATTCTTCTAGTCCTAAATAAAGTTGCTTATTCCTTGAAGCGTCACAAAGGCTTTTTTACTGTATAATGTAGTGAAATGAGCCCCATGTTGTTCGATAATCTAGAAAAAACGCATTCCTTTAGAATGGAAATACGAATATGCACTATCCATCCCTACGTACATTACCTTTCTATTACTACAATCAAGGAGAGGGGGTATTAACTCTCCGATACGCGCGGTTTCAAATTCATACAAAATTCAGTTTTGAAAGGTTGCTCATGCCCCCTATCATGTGGACTTGAGAGCAGCCTTCTCGTTACCTTCCTAACTTCAAATCCTCTCCATAGTAATAATAAGTTGGCCTGTCACAAGATCAACTTGTAGTGCCTGCAGCTGATTTTTATCAAATCGATACACCACGCGCATCCATGTAACTTACGAAATTTGCTTCATGAAGCGGCGTTTTCTTGTCAAATTATCAATGTTCGGAAAAATTGAAATTTTCCTTCGAGTAATGTTGCCAGTGAATTGTTTAGCTCGATGAGTAAACACCTACTGTATCTAGTTTTAATTTTTCAACACAACTAAAGTAGAAACAAATAAATTTTTTTGGTATTTTTTCAACCTCGACGTTTTGTTCAATGGCATTACTTTACACAGTTCCTATTCATATAAGTTGGTTTCCCTTATACAATAAAGTTTGTTATGGACAAAAAATCAACTTTCTTCTATTTATAATTACCCTTTCCTTTTCTCAAAAACCGTTTTATCAAAATGATACACCGCACGTATCACCGTTTTTTTAGGCCGCGCGTATTCGAGGGTTAACCGATACGCCCTGTAATATTTGACGTAGCTGATATAATATGTATTAATGAGCCTCGTTCTGTGAATACTTAATCGACCTTCTTCGTCTAGTCTATTGAATCGCGAGTTTTTGGCATTCGTCACAAAATGAAATCACGAGAGTCCTACTTTTGTACTATTTACTTATACCAAGGTACTCATTACTATACCCCTTGTTTTTGTTTCAAGGTACAAAACTATTCTGGACGAAGCGCTCGCCTCGTGCGTGGAGAAACCCAGAAAGTGCATAATCTTCCAAAGGAAAAATGTGGAGGTGTGCGACCTGGTACCAGAACTCGACATCGACTGGGATGATGCGCTCCGCAACGCCGATCCTCATCCATGCGTCCCCGTTGAGTCCAATCACCCTCTCTACATTCTCTACACCTCTGGAACAACAGGTTTGAAACCTTCAACATCATCTTCTATTACGAGTAAATTTTGTATCATGGTTTTCGGCAAGGGTGGGTAATTATTACTGAAATTGTAAACTCTGAGACAACTTAGGAGGTATCCTTAAGGGGATCTCTGTCGGTCGCCGTTCTTCGTTACGGGTTAGTATTTCTCTCAAGAGTCGGCACTCAAAGTTTAAAAGTTGTACTTTATTGTAATTGTAATTGTAATTTTCAAGGATTTTTGAAATTTATTAGTGCATCTACTCGAAGAATTGAAAAACTAAAAGATTGCCGCTGGAATCATCAAAATCGAACAATAATTGCTGGCGAAAAGTGGGAATTCAGTTAGTGAAAACGGTTTTTTCAACTATTCGCCGGCAACTATTGTTCGATTTTGATGATTCCAGCGGCAATCTTTTAGGTTTTAAAATTCCCCAGGTAAATGCACTAAAGAATTTCGAAAATCCTTGAAAATTTCAAATTCAAGTACAACTTTTAAAGTTTGATCTCCGGTTCTTGAGAGAAATACTCACCCGGAACGACGAATGGCGACCGACTGAGACCCCCTGAAAATTTTAAATCAATGAAGAGATCTTTGGTTAGGTTGAAAATGATCAAATACTTCAGGTTTCAAATCGAATCCTTGCTGATCAATTTTTTTACTATTGGGAGTACATGGCTCCTAACCATAAGTACTACAGCAATTTGGTTAACGCTCTCACACAATAAATATGTATTTTATACTAGCTAGATAACTACCATTTGAAGTTGTTGGTATCTTCCTTCTAATGCACCAGTAAATAGAGATAGATTCAATGTATTGAGTGAATCAGCAAACCATAGCTGCTGCAATTTTCCTCTTTCAGCAGACTCAAAGTAATAATAGTAAATACACAATGCTGTTTCCCTTACATATGCATCAACTTGAACATTCCACTAAGCTCTCAATCTGGTCTTTGTTGACAGCTCCTTAGCTGTATTTCCCCGTCATATTCTCAGCTGGGTTTGCATGTTCCAAGCCTCGAATATGTCGTTACAAAACGCACTAGCGTTCTGTACAGCTTCATCTTTGTTAATTTTGAGATCACATTCTTCTTGGAGACCCTCATATCGACATAAAATGTACGACTGTTTGCCAATATTCGTAGCCTATTCCATATAACCAAGATTTCTATCATATCTGCCACTGTTATGAGACTCAGGAATCGAATTACAATAATAGAAGCACCACTTACTTTCTGATGGAGGTACCCACGCTGGGAAGAACGTCATTGAGGGGTCTTGTGTGCTGTCAGTATGACATACAAGGCGGCATGGTCTGACGTAAGCTCGTAACGGTGGCTGTCGACAGATCTGCTGATTTTCAATAAAAAAGAACCTACTGGTTCTTGTGGTAGTAAAGTGGGTTGCACTGGCTAGTTATACATCCTGAACTTGCTGCATCCAAGTTTCGTTCCTAGTGCCAACTGCCACCCTCAGTCTAAAAATAGAGCTGTTACATGTCAGACATAGACCGGCTAATTTCTAGTATCTCATCAAAACATTCATTCCTCTTGATGTTCGTTTGAATTCTTGTATGGGGCAGGTCAACCTAAAGGCGTCGTCAGAACGACAGGGGGCCACCTAGCAGCTCTGACGTGGACAATGAAGACAGTGTACAACATGTCGGACGACGACGTCTGGTGGACGGCATCGGACATGGGTTGGGTCGTTGGCCACTCCTATATGTGCTATGGACCTCTTTGCTCGGGCATCACCTCTGTCATGTACGAAGGCAAACCCGACCGGACGCCTCACCTGGACAGTACTTTAGGTGAACAATTATGCCTAATTTCCGAAAATTAGTGGTAGAAAAAATAATTAGGTGTTTCGGTGGATCAGGAAATTCAGGTTTTTGACCTCAAATTTGGAATCAGCATCATTGAAAACCTATGTACTCGAACTTTTCCCCAATTCTACATTAACATGGGGTAGACAAATTAATTAAGAGATTACATGCGTTTGGAAAAAGGCGGGCCTCCCTGAACGCCTGAAGGCGAGCAACTTAATACGTCACACAACTTGCTACGTCGCACCCTGCTACCATCGTTCAAATCTTCAACTTTTATTAGCTTCCTAATTTTTCTAAAACATGTTCTCGATGAACAGACCCGATTACCGTTATTCCGAGCCATACTCTTTTGAGAAAAAATAAATTAAAAATTGACTGAAATACCCCCTTCCAAGAAGGTTTTGTAAGAAATAAATTGAGGAATCCACCCTCTAACTCGTCATTCCAATGTCAGTAAGTGCTGTCACTGTTTTTGGTGTTAATATTCTGCATGTGATTACAGAAACAGGAGCAAGTCCCCAATTAGTCAAGGAAGGTCCAAAAAAAAAGAACATGGTAAGATTACTCAAAGCTACTCTCTGCAAAACCAGGTCCAATTTGATTATTGATGGGTTGGAACTTTGGTAGACTAATAATAATAATAATAATAATAATAATAATAATTTATTCGTCGAAAAAAAGATGTGTAGGACAATAGTCAACAAAGTAAGTAATGGCTAAAATAGGAAAGATACTACTCAAGTGAACCTATCGTCGAATTTTATATCAAAGAAGGAGTCTACGCGGTTGAGTTCGGCCAAGATCAATGTCTTCTTGACTATCTTCTTGATAGTGTTGACTGGTAGACTTCGAAAGCGTTGAGGCAGATGGTTGTAAAATCGCACACCAGACTGAGATGGAACAGTTTTCAACGATATAGAATTATTAAGTTTATATAGATTAATTAGAATTGTTATAAATCTTTCTGTTGTGTAATAGTACTATATATCATTCTGGATAGGTGATTGTAGTTTGAACCGAAGATCAAGTTTGACATCTACTACACACATTGACAGACGTGATCCCGTCACGTATTCCTGACGTGCCGATCGGCCCTTCCCATTAAATTTCCCCTCTTGACCACAACGTTGAAGACGAGATTCATCTCCACGATAATATGCATGATTTTAGTTTTGATTACACTCCATCCTAGCAGTAATATAATCGGAAAAATTAAACTAAGAAATCCCTCAGTATCATGATAAGACCTACTCAAGTTTTATTCGGGTCGGGAGAGAACGACATTGAGCTGAGCCTGCGCTTTTGCATGAAATTATATTGCATTCAAGTGTAATTGAGGTCATGGACCATTCTATAGTTTGTGTATTTTTTTTTCAGGATAATTCAAGAGCACAAAGTAAATGCAATGTTCACAGCACCGACAGCCCTCAGAGTCATCAAAGAGTCGATCCTCTCCTCAAAATCGGCCGGCAATATTCCCCCAAGTCGTAAGTACTTATCTTCTTAGGTCCCATAAAATACTTGAACACAAAAAAATTTCCCTAGATTCCAAAATTCTAAACGAATATCGAAAAATTTTAGGTCTGGTAGTCTGAAAAACTAATTGGAAACAAAATGCATTTATGACACCCAAAACCTTAATTTTCTATTAAAAAAAAAAAAAAAAGGCTCCTAAGTTAATTAATTATTTTTAATACAATTTTTAATGGTTTAATAACTTGTTTTACTGGTTTCAGACTGAGAGTTTTATTCGTCGCCGGCGAACATTGTGATCAGGAAACAAAGCAGTGGCGACTAAAGCCTTCGGGGTGAGTTGATTATAATCGTATTACCAGTGTTAGCTTTTGTCATTATTAATCTACAGTGATGATTAATATAAAAACACCGTTTTAATTAATGGTATATTTAGAAAAAGAGACTATAATTTGCGTGAAAGGAAAAACTTGAAAATAATTTTCTTTGCACCAATTTTAATAGCTTACCAACTGGTGTACATTGACCTGACGAGTATTCAACGGGACGTCCCCTGGAATGCATGCATTGCTAGTTGTTTGTTTTAGTTTGCATTGACTTCTTCGTTCTAGTGACTTATTATTGTAAACCAGAGTCTTGACTTACATTTCAGGGCTCATTAATCCTGATTACAGTTCGTATATCAATTCAATTTTTGCTTCCGAGTCTACCAAGGTAGCGGAAGCTTTGTTTTCACTTTTCAATGAAAAAAATGTTCTCCAATATCGAAATTTCCACTCGCGTTTTACGTTTCAGACTTTTCTGAACAATTTTGGTTCCGTGTCTGTGTGTCTGTCTGTCTGTCATGAAATTCTTGCCACAGGCATAACTTCTACAATTCTAGCCCGATTTCGATGAATTTTCAGGGATTATGCGGATTAGGTTGTAGATAGTCCGCTGAGAAAATCATTAACCCTGACAGATAGTAGCCGCTGCTATAATTACTAGGTATTAATAGTAGTATTAATATTATTTTTTTTGAATGGTATGGACCTAGTTTTCCTATTCGCTCTTGAGAATAGTTTCCTAATTTGGAAGGGGAACTGGTCCAATTATGGTGGTTAAGCAAGTTCCTCCACCAAAGCAGAAAACTATTCTCAAGAGCAAGCAGGGCATTCTTAAAAAGATTACTTTAAACGACTTTCCAATGGCTGCGACATTCCCTAGGTAGAAAATTTCCGGTCCAGTTTTCCCCCTTGGTTCGATCAGTATCGTGTAGGATAAGCTCAAAAGAATTAAGTTCTTTCGTTATGAGCACTCTAGACCAGTTACCAATGCCCTCTCTGGCCAGTTTCATTATCTGACTCCAAGACTTCCTTTTTGCCAGGGTCTATTTGAA
>CM019183.2:4058579-4107291 GCA_009739505.2 Apolygus lucorum
TATCAAATCGACCAGTAAATTTCAAATGAGTGTTCGAGATTACACTTTTTGTAAAGAAAGAAACGCCATGAAATTTCTCCCTTAGAGGGAAAAACCATTGTTTCTATGAATAAACATCATTTTTTGACATTTTCAGGTCTTTTCTTTGGCACATAAACTGAAAAATCGTCACGAAAACTTGCTCACGCGATACCAATAAATAAAATAGACTCACTGTGTTGCGTAGAGAACAATCAACTGTTTTCTTATTTTGATGCTTGGGTACAAGAATACACACATGAAAATGTCCCAATGTGTTGCAGACTCGTATGCAAGCATTTATAGTTAACATTTCATCCAAGTGCCTGCAAGTGCAATTTAGGATTTACTCTTACAAGGACATTGTTTAGCATTATATTAACTTTTGTACAATATAGCTTTTTTCTTTAAAAAAAAACTCTGGTCGCACGCATTAACTTGTCTCCGTGGTCGCACGTAATATATCGCAGTATTCTAGAGAACCTTGCTCCTTAGCAACTGAAATGTAGCTATGATTTTGTTTACTCGTATCGCGTTGCATTTTTTGTGGCAAAAAAAGAGTCACGAAAAATTCCTTGAATATCCATGTCAAAATTGTTGAAATCAATATTATTGAAGAGAAGCGTGGTTGTCACGATTTGATAGTTTTCTGCGTTAAAAAATCAACACGATTGATTAGCTGTTGGCGATTATAATGACGACTTTTTGGTTTTTCTCATGTACTATAGTGAGCCCACCTGGTGGGATTGTGATAAAATCAATAAGATATAAATGAAATCATTATTCTTGACAAGCCCTAAACTCTCCTTCAAATTTGACCAAAATTGGATAATTCTAAGAAATTTTTTTAGTCGCGTTTGCGCGTAGTCGATTGTTAACATAAATTCGATTACGATCAAATTCATTGGGTAAGAACTTGGGCTAACCCACGCAAACCCTTTAAATGTCGTCAAAGTAGGACCATGACTTTGTTCAGCCTGGCCCGGTTCAACCATTGAAGGACATACAAGCATGGGACCTAAATTTTTCAATAAGCACACTTAGTTGTCAAATTCGTGACATTTATTTTTGTCTTTTATCTTCGGTAGTGAGGCCAGTTAGGGCTTTAAATCCGGATCCAGAATAAGGAGCGATGTAAGATACCTACATAAGTGTGGCACAATTTTCCTTCTTCGCTTACAATAATACTTCACTCCCGATTTATTCTTGTTGGAATTTGGAAGGTACCGAGTTGAAAGTTTTGCAAATCCTTGTGGAGTCCAATTAGATACCGATCTGACTAATCATGTGCAATACTGGTGGCGAAG
The DNA here is from genome assembly GCA_009739505.2 of Apolygus lucorum. Classification (NCBI taxonomy): domain Eukaryota; kingdom Metazoa; phylum Arthropoda; class Insecta; order Hemiptera; family Miridae; genus Apolygus; species Apolygus lucorum. The sequence continues at coordinate 4,059,905 of CM019183.2, forward strand.
GATTCAGCGGTGAATGTTTATACGTCCTTCGCGGGACCCATGCAACCAGATTGGACGCATTAAGAAACCATCGAATAATTCCCCCCTCAGGGTAATTTCAACTTATAATTACGATCCTAATGGTTACTACGTCATGACTGCATTCACTACATCAAGGTACATCAATTACCCAAGTTTCACCATTTAACATCCTTGACATATCCTTAACGTCAGAAAATTCATTGGGCACCATCCAGACCCTAATTTGCACAATCCCAGGAAATGGACATCAAAATCAGACTCTAAACAGACACATTATTGACACGTCTTCTATATTTATGCCACTTTGAAATTTTTTATACTGATTTCCAAGACTCGGTTGTTTAGGGTGTAGAATTCTTAGATTTGAAGGAAAGTAAGAGAGGCTCACCTGCTCGATTATTTTCCAAAGGTCGTGAACTCAAGTCAAGCCTCTGTTATTACTCGTTCGAAACTTCCCTTGTGACACGGAAGATTTATCGTTTCGCTCGGCCACTTCAAAATTTCCTTTCCGAAGGTTAGAGAGAGGAAGGCCGAAGGTATCGAATAAGCTAGAATTATCAATAGGAACACAACCTTACTTAAATAACTGAACGATGCAAAAGTAAATGAATTTAAAAAAACGTTAAAATAAATCAAATTTACCTGGTAAGATGTCTCACAGCCGTATTCACGAACTTCGCCCTTACCAAAAAGAAAATTAAAACTTACTTAATAAATCATGAACTTTATTCCATAATTCCATTCCAGTAATTTTTATACGTACTGACTTTTTATCAATTGTTAGATCATTTTAATATTATTTATACATACTGTATACTACTGAAAACTGCTCTACTGTAGTTTCAAATGTAAAATGGCAAATATGTATATATACATATAAATAAATAAAAGTGAAACTTGAACGTTTTTGTAAGTTTTTATCACTTCTTAACCCAGTCTGAACTGACGTCCTTCTGGAAGGACGGCGACCATTGCCGCAGATTTTCACTCGTGGGCGTTGTTCATGTTAATTCCCATAGATAGTTGCATAGTCTCATAAATGTTGACCTCTAAACTAAGTGAGCAAAGGTCATTTGGTTCCTGTTTTTCATTCTCATCAGCTGTTTTTGCGGTTAAAAGATCCGACCCATGCACGATCAGTGAAGCTCCTGATTGTTATGTTGATGGGCAAGTACCGCTTTAATTTTACCTCTCAAAAACCACTGAAATTCATTGTTAGGAGGTTCTAGTAACTTAATATATCCAATATAATCGTTTATATGTGCTCCTGAGATTTCAAGGGTTCTGGAAACAGGCGATCCTTCTGGGAGGACGTCAGTCCTATGTGTACTCACTTCGGTTCCTACGGTTTTCTTTCGGATGTTTATGAATTGCTACCGGATATTGATTATTATTTCGTACTACCAATTGCTTGAATTTTAAATAAATATAAATATAAATTTTGGTGTGGAGGTTCATCATCTGATTACATAAGTACTACATACATGGTGCGAACCTTGCCAGAAAAATATGCTTTCTTTGGATCGGGTTACGGAGTTGTCATGACCTATGCAGATCAGCTGCCTGAGGATTTTCCCTACAAGCTGTATTTGGACAACTTTTTTACGAGTTGTGACTTGATGAGAGATTTGGAAGAAATATTTGCGCTACTGGAACAATGAGAATAAATGGTCTTGACAAGGCTTGACCTCTGCAAGATAGACATGCTCTAAAGAAGAAAGACAGGGGAACATATGTCTTCTGCGTTGATAAGACTCAAAACATTATGCTTTTGTCCTGGAATGACAGCAACATCTTTACGCTTGCAACGAATTTTGATTCTCGATTCCTATCAATGCTGCAGCAAGATTTTCATGCCAGCTAAATAAAACGATGTCCATTGAACAATCTCATCTCGTCTCAGATTATAATAGGACCATGGAAGGAATCGATCGTGCCGATCGAAACATATCTCTTTACAAAACCTCAATCACAGGGAAAAAAATTGTTCTTTCCCATTACAGCTCATGTTATTGATGTTGCTGTACAAAATACCAGGCAGCTACTGAGATATAATGGAGGAACAATGGACCACCTAGCTTTTCGCAAAAGGATCTCATCAACCATGTTGGAGTCTAATAAACGATTGGTATCGTCTAAAGGCCGTCCATCCTAATTTAAGAAGATTGACACCAGATTTGATAAAATGGAATTCTACTTTGCCGAACTCGAAGTTGATCGAAACACTGGAAAAGGCAAACAACAAAGCTGAAGAAGTTGCAATAGAAAAGGAACCACAAAATGTTTGAAGTGTGAGATCCCTCTTCACGGTTTTTTTTTATTATTATTATCACACGAAAATATAATTTTATAAAATTTATAGATAAACTGTTTCTAAAAACACAATGCATGTGTCATCAACATGCATTGTGTTTGTATAACCAGTTGAAATACAACGTATTATAATAATACATTATTATTATAATGCATGATTATTAGGATAATAGACAATTTTGGGAGAATGGAATATCCTTTTTTTGTATAACCATTTTTATCAAATAAAAAGAATAATTCTTGTTATTTGATAAAAATGCTTATACAAAAAAGGATATTCCATTCTCGGAAAATTGTCTATTATCCTAATAATCATACATATAATATTTATTTGTAATTTTGTATAATTTTTTCTGGTCCTATTTGAAAACTGAAGTAAATTTTGCGAAGAAACTGCGATTTCGTTTTAATTCTGTGACCCGTCTATTAGTGTGTGCACATAGGACTGACGTCCTTCTGGAAGGACGGGCTTCTGTGACGTCACTAAATGATCAAGATCGAAATGAATATTTTTCTCTAGTTCAGAGAGGTCCTTGGAGGAGGAAAATGTGATTAAGATGTACGAATTTCGATTTTAGAAATTCAGTCTTATCTGGGTTAAAGTGATACTATAGGGTAAAGTTGAACTTGAATCCCGTTCAACTAGTGTAGATATTATCTCAAACCTATTAAGTTGACAGTTTCAACAACAAGACTGCCAATCATGTCAGGAATTCCTAGTCGGGGGGGAAAAAAAATGTGTTCACAATTTTCCGTGTTGAGCGAATCTTTTTCGAAAAACAGGTACTTACCTAACAAGTGGTGTGATGAATGTCTCTACCTGGGTCATAAATCATGACAGAGAAAAAGCTCGTGACCGTACTTCAAACAAGGTGACTCGCTTTTTGTATAGGATCGTTGGAAATCATCGTCATTAGCGGTCAAGTTACAAACCCTTACGAACGGATCGCGTAATTGGCTTTCAACTTAATCCGCTCTTTAAAAACATTTTGAATTAAACGCAGTTACAAGAGACATCAGCTTTTCTTCAAGGTGGGTCACCTCGCAATCTCTCATTATCTTTGCTTTCATTGAGGCGCCTTTGTCAATTCAACTATCCGAAGAGATTTCGATCAGTCCAAAACAGGCCTTGCTCCGCGAAAGGCAACTGAATAATCAACAAATGAGATAAATTATTATAACAGATGTAAAATCTAGTTATTCACTTATTATTATTATTATTTTTTTTTTTTTTTTTGATTTTTGAACTCACTCTCCTTTAAATTTGTTTTTACTTTTGACTTTCCGTGGAATTCAAATATGAAGTCACACAACATCATTCTGATTAACCAAAATAGCTGAAAACCAATTTTTATATCTTCATCTATTTCTATATAGAGAGGAACCTTTTTGAAAACAATGAACCATCTATTTCCATATTTTATTATGCATGACCAGAAGAAGCTGTTCTTGCCTTCACTGCCGAATGATAGTTGCGGTTCTCTTAAGTGAAATTTTTCACTGTACTCTAACGTTTAAGATCTTTCGGAACAATTTTGGTTCCTCGCCTGTCTCTGGACGAGTGTCAACTCACGTAGCTGACATTTTCAGTGTCTATGATTCTATATTATCCCCTATAAACTTCATTGATTCGGACAGATGGCAGCGTCTTTGCAAGCTAAAATGATTTCCATTAATCATCAATTTCTCGCGACCTTATGGGTCGATTTTTTCCGTATCTTTGATTTAACGAGTAGTTTAGGGCAGTAACCATGACGATTGCTTATTAATTCAATCACGATTCAATCTGTAAGGGCCTTGTGTGCATAAAAACGTGAAACCCTAACATGGTCGTAAAAGTCAAATTTCACGATTTTAGGATCATTTTTACTTTATTTCTACCTAATTGTTCAACCCAACTCAATAGACTTAATTTGAGATGTCCCTCAGTAACAAGATGAGACGTCTTTTACTCCGATATCGAAATAGAACCACAAAATTGGAATTTGTCCACCTCATAAACACGTCTGCCAAGTGGTTGAGACACATAGCTTCCTCGTAACCATAACCCGATTGTATAGATGATCCGACGCATAGTAGTTGATCTCAAAATATCAATCTCTAAGTACCTCTAACTACCCTCATAGGGGACTCTTCACATCAACCGGCACAATCCCTGAAAATGTCATCGAAATCGGATGAGAAATGTAGAAGTTGTGGCTGTGGCAAGGATTTCATGACAGACAGACAGACGTGGAAACAAAATTGCTCAAGAAGGTATGAAACGTAAAACGCGAGTGAAAATTTTGATTTTGGAGAACTTTTTTTTTCAACTTTGAAAAGTGAAAACACGAGTGAAAATTTTGATTTTGGAGAACATTTTTTTTTCAACTTTGAAAAGTGAAAACGCGAGTGAAAATTTTGATTTTGGAGAACTTTTTTTTTCAACTTTGAAAAGTGAAAACAAAGCTTTTCAACTTTGAAAAGTGAAAACAAAGCTTTTCAACTTTGAAAAGTGAAAACGCGAGTGAAAATTTTGATTTTGGAGAACATTTTTTTTCAACTTTGAAAAGTGAAAACAAAGCTTCCGCTAGCTTGTTAGACTCGAAAGCAAAATTGAGGTCAATTCATAGGCACGAGCTCATCATTCAGAAACGCTATTTCCTCACACATAAAATTCTTACAGTACATAAAGAACGCAAAAAAAAAAATTCTGACTCAAACAATCAAAGGTGTAGCTGCAAGTAGAGAATCAACTCTTACAAACTGGTTATCGGAATTTTCTGATTATTCCTTTTTTTAATTTCACTCCGAAGAAGGTGAAAGGATTTGAGACTTCAGGGCTGGAAGGAGTTACTCAAACCAGTTACGTCTCGAGAGTTGTGATAGGTTCACCTTCACTATCTCATTTACTACTTCAACATGATTGATGACTACTCATTCAAACAGAGTATGATTTTCGCATCGACTGTATCTTCTCTGAGTACTATTGTCATACTGCCAAAAAAATAGTACAAAATAAGATAATTTTACGACTTCTTCTATCGTTCAAGATTGATTTACGAGGTTCTGGGCTTTGCGATTGCTGTTTTGTTACATGAGGTTTCTCGATGTTCCCAATTTTTGGTGATGTTGCCTGATAGTGTTTAGTTGTGGTGGATATAAGATTCTTCAGTCATCAACCTGTGAACTGCGACTACCTTTGTGCCTCTGAACTTGGGTTAGTGTCTGCTACCTTTCTTGGCACACACTCCATCATTCATGAAGCTGGTAATTCCACAGTTTTTTGGTTCGTGTCGATGCTTGTTCATAATATGATCATATTATGATCGGTGTGGATAAAAGAGGGCCCTCATCAAATTCTTGAATGTCTAGAAATATGAAGTTCAATATAATATTGGTTCGTAACAATGGTTCCAACTCACTTCAAATGTTTCTATTACGGCCTCGTCATTTCATGAGACTTTCCAAATAAAGAGGAAAGGCGGATTCTGGATGTACCTCAGGTAAAGAGAGGGAAAGAATGGTCACGTGAGACCGGCCTATATTGTATAAATAATCGGCTCCAGAATCAGCCCTCAAGCATTATTACTTACACCTTCGACTCGACTCATTCAAGCACCCTCGTCTCTTCTCGATAGTTCGTATGTTTTGCATACTTTCCTTACCCTGCAGGAAGTTATCCGGTTTCGGGCCGAGCTTCCTTCCTTCCTATCTATTGCTACCCCTATCTATTTATGCTTTCGGGCTTAATTAGATAGGATCCTTGTTCTCAACCCTAAAAATTATCATTTACGGTTTCGGGCCGGATATGTAATTCAGACCAGGTGATTCCCTTCACTTCAATAGGTGCTAGGAATTCAAATTAACTTTTCACCATTTCTAAATTCATCAATTTTCAAGATAGTCAAAGTTAGAGCATAGTCAGATTTTCCGAGTCATAACAGTCTCTTTTAGCACTTTCCTGAAAACGCTATAATTATTACACAACGGTTTATTATTTTTCTATTAGTACCTAATATCTTTCAATTCAGGCGTTTTCAGTATTAGTACCTACCAACCATATTATCGAGTTTATTTTGACATTTTTATCCCAAAGTATCGGGTGACTTTAATACGAAATTTGTTCCTTGGTCGTTGAGAAACCCCACTAAACTTAAGGAGTGACATGAAATTCTAACAAAGAAACGAAAGAAGTTCGCATTTGATCAGCTGAAATTCGGCTCACTTGCGTCAGCGAACGTTCGTGTGCGATTCACGCTCGTGTTTCTTACTCGTGATTCTTCCAACACAAAGTACTTTGACAACTTTCAACTTAATTTTCACAATAGACGCACATTTAACAATTCTTGATCGCCTGGGTGATTTCATTTGGTCATTAAAATTGAACACTATCTTGATAAACGTCATGGATCATTCATTAAGAATCATGTAATTAATTATCCTAAGTTAGTTACTAAGCTATTAAATTCTTTGAAATCGTTAATATTTTAAATTAAATATTTTCAAAAAAGAAGAATACTGGAAGTATTTGAGCGAGGGCATTTTGAAAATTAGGGCGTTTTTATCCCTTAGAAGTGACTCACAGTAACCAAAAGCTTTGGGGCATAACTAGACCCCAAATATCAACGAGCAAGTACACCAAATTTCATCAAAATCGGTCCATGGGGAAGGGCCGCTTTCGGGGGACTGTCGGAAAAATGTTATTCGATTTTTGGATTCCTCGTGCCTTGAAATGTAAACCATAAAATTTTGAGGAGGAGTGGGAGGTTACAATCTTTTTTCGCTTGATTCCAAAGGTTCGTTATAGAAAATATAAAACTAAAACCAATATCGCAGTATTATAGCATAGGCAGTGTGGACATTTCCAGATAACTATCTATCCTTGTACCATCGACTTCTTTTCTTTGTACTTATAAAACAATCAGTCTTTTGTGAAAAAGATGTGTATGAATATTCATTTCCACACTCACATTTAAGATCATCCTGAATGACCAAAGAACTATAAATTATTATTAGGTATGTAGTATGCTAATAAGAAGTACCATCTTCTCTTAACGTTTCAAGTTCGTGGTTGAAAGTCAGGTTTCTATGTACCAACTTGTAAGTATATTAAACTCTAAGCTGTGTAGACACGAATGGCAAAACTTTTCGTCCTTTTGTCAGTTTGGTCGGTACTTACCCACCCTGCTCGACAGGTTCACGACTCATTGATGGGAGATTAAACGAGTTTTTTTACAGCTTCTCCTCAGTGCAAGTGAAATGATCGAGTTTGCTTCTTCCATTCGATATAATTGATGGGGCGCGGCAGCGACCTGCTGTGAAATAATTGAAGGTTTCACTATTATGTATTCCGAAGTCAACTTAAAATCGCAATTTTTCTGGGCTTTCTTCTTATTTTGGTCAGTTTTACGTCGAACTTGATATTCTTCCTCCGCCAATAAATGATACCCACTCAGTATGCACGGAGTTTGCAACAAAAAAATCTATTAGCCGTCGGTTTTAATGGAAAATTTTTCATTATGTTTAAAACATTAGGTACCCATGATCAATTTTGAGTAATAAACAGAAGTTTGTATAATTTATAACTCACCATTAATCCAAGTCAAACTAGTAAAGAAGCGCCAATATTGCGGACCACTTGCAGAAACGGTAGACCATGAGCAAGTGTAGAAAAACCTTCAGAAACTAATAAAGAGTGGGAAAATGTACAGCAGGAGTTTATTGAGCCGGTGCTTTTCCCCTTGACATAAATTTTAAACTCTGCTTTTAATCATCTTAAATTTCAATACTTTTCATCAACGTGTCTTCGTTCCCTCCGTAACGGTTTGTTCAGATTCTTCAATTGACAGAAAAGAATGAAGTAGTGATTTGAATTCAGCACGAGTCGCTTAAAAACTACTGTTCAATTGAGTTTTTTCATTAAAAAATTATGATGACCCTTCCGTTTTACTTGACCAAGATAGTTCTATGAAAATAGGTACAGTAGTTCTCTATACAAAGCTTTAAAAGTATTGGTGCAGTATTTTACATAAAGTGAAGGGGTTGACGAAATATGAAATCTTTTGCCTACATCCTTCCTTAATGTGGCAGTTTTGTATCGGTAAAATGGCTTTTGGAGGTAAAATAATGACAGTGTTGTCGCTCCAATACTTTGTTTCGAGATGACAACCACAATTTAGAGCATTTCGATACAAAGAATTGACAATTTCACCATGTGGTATAAATTAATCACGATATGATAACACTTCTCAAGAGGTTATCAATTTCTCCCTTAGAGGAAAAAACGATAAATCATGGATATGTCCATTGTTGTAGGTGTAATTAGAAAATTAAAATGATGAAATAAAACACACACAAGATATTTTATAGATCATTTATTAGCATGAAGCAGGTTGATACTTTATCTCAATTTTCGTGATCAATAACGTAGCATCTCTCCTATTAATAATGTTAATAGAAGAGAAGCTACGTTATTGTACATATTATGTACCTACCTATTTACTTCTTCTATGAATAAACAGAATTTTTTGTAAAAAAACCATCATTGAAATAATAAAAAACTTCTAATTAGAAATACAAAACTGCAAAATCTAAAATGCAAACTGTGTAACAGAATAACTACGAATAAAATTGACTACAATTTGAAGAATTTCAGGAAACAAGTCGTCATTTTCTGAAGAGTTTACTCAGAAACTGTAGAATGATTGTTTTGGTAAGGATGATTTCATGGTATGGAAATAATGTTTGTTCCCAGTTAATGTTCTTCAAATAATGTTCTTCCAGTTAATAATGGACTGATTTTGAGTTTCTTTTTGTCCGTTTGTCTTGCAGTACCAAACTTCCTGGCATCAAACTATTATCAATTAGGGGGAGGATTTGAAAATCTAAAAAAATTGTGGTAATGTTTATATTTGAATCAAATCAAGTAGCATCTTAGAAATACAAGGATTGAATTCCTGAATTTTTGTGAACGAAGGGCGTATTCTCGTAAGTTCTATGAGTATGAGCGCTGGCTCTGCATAGTAATTCAAATTAATCTCACCATCTTCTAATAAATCTGTTGATACATCTTCTTCAAGAACGAATATGAGCAATTTGAATAGAAGGATAGACTAATTTGATAAATTGGGAATAAATCGTAAAGTGAGATTTGGACAGCTTGAGATCATTCGCTCTTCACCACTCTACTGTACATTTTCTGGACGTAATTACGGCATGTGGGTTGTACCAATTCTACATTTCAAAAGCGTGCAGGAATACTACTGTTGGTAATCAGCATACGTTTAAAAAATTATAATCGGCACATTGTCAGGTATTATTATGTTTTCAAGCTGCAAGGGTTCTGATACACATCTTTGATCCCTCGGGAGTCGGCTACCTACTATGGCAAAAGTGGTCGGATCATCCGTGTTTCTCTCCTGCGTTCCGTTGCCTCCCGGAGGCTGGAATAGAAAGACTTGCGTGCTGGAATAATCTTTTCTAATTCATCTGGCCCCACCTCACTTAGGTCAACGACTGGAAACTACGCTCACTGACTCACCGCTTCTGCATATCGCTTTTGGAACCCCCTTTGGATCGTAACCGCGTCAGAATCTTCATCAAAATAATACCCTATTCAAGGTCATGATTGTACGAACTGTCTACACAGGGGAATAACTGGATAAGTAGGTATACGCGCTTACCTACCAACCTACCTAGCACTAAACGGTCTGTCTTGACTTGATTACTTACCTGCTTACTGTGAACTAAATCACTCGGAACCATTTCAATACAAACGACGCCTTGAAAACTTTGTTCTAATCATCTCTGTTTTTAAACATCCTCTCTTCTTGTAGCCTGAATACAGATAACTCATCAAACTCTAATCAATTAAAAGAGCAGAGTTCCTGAAAAATAAAAAAATAAGTGCATTATTATTTCGTTGAGCTAAACTAGAATCCGAAATTCGAAAACAATGATGTAGGGAACAATCAAAGATTGAAATCAGCCAATGTAGGACATACATCTATAGCATTCTTCTATTACGATGTTCTTGCCATGGCTTGCAATTGTTTCAATTTTATATGTACCTGAAACCCGAATGAGAAATTCTTATGACTTCAAGTTAGTAGGTACTTCGAGGTTTCATAATGTACGAGTACCTGTTTTCCATCTCATTCTAGATTATACCTGAAACAAAAATATGACATTTCAGTGCATGGCGAACCAATTCAACTTTCCATACCTATGAATGATCCAAAGTTATCAAAAGAGAACGCAGCAAAGATGACCCGACCACGATGGCGGTGGGGGGTGGGGTTTGAGAGACTCTTACCCGAGAAGCACCTTAAGCAGGTCACTTGTTTAATCTCGATTAATTTCAGGATCAACTCTCATTTAACCATGGTTCCTCGTTCAGAGCTTTGGATGGTCTCATTCGTTTCTAAAACTTTAACACTATCCTAAATTATGAAAAAACTTCAGTAATTATTTATTCAGTAATTAAATAATCAATTATTCTCATAGGAAGCGAATGGTTGGTTCCTCAAAGCTCTGGGTGGCGTCAAAAATTCTTTAAAATTGTCACTATTTTAAATTAGTGAAAAAACAACACTTGAACCATAAAGATTTTAAGCTAGGGAGTTTTGCAATTTTTTTTTTTTTAATTTTTATCCCTTAGAAGTGACTTACAATAACCAAAACTCGTCATCGACCAAATCCCGAAGAAAACTCTCAACGGCTCCAAAACCAACCATTAAACAAAATATTCGGGGCACAACTAGACCCCAAACGGAGACGGTATCCTAATTTCATCAAAATTAGTCCTCGGGAACTAAGCAAAGCTCAAGTTATGGAGGACGAACGGATAATTTTTTATTTGATTTTCGAATTCTACATATCTTGAAAACGCAAGCCATCAAATTTTGAGCGTGGTTACTTTTTTTCTAGTTCGATTCCAAAGGTTCATTATTGAAAATGAACCAAAATGTATCCAAAATAGTAGTAAAACAGTACTACCCCATAAATTTTAGCAATACCGTGAAAAATTTATATTTTAGAGGATACATGATGTACCTATGCCTCGATGCTTCGATTAATGATGTCTGTAAACACCAAAAAGGGAAAAATAATTCTCTCAGCAAATACATACTTGATGTAGTAGGTTGATGGACATAGATATCTAGTCAACAGATGGTATGTTGGAATAGCAACAATTATTTTCAGTGTGATTCACACTTATTGTGTCACACTCATATCCTCCATCATACGATAGCAATGACATACTGCCCAATAGTTTTGGAACACTTACATCTACTCGTATTCATGTTTTGTATGGCACGATCGACGCATGTTGTAATACTCACCAGATCATGTGAGTAGTACTTATAAACCACAGCGTATCCAGACAGGTAGGTAGGTACGCATTGAAGTCGCCGCCGTGCCCATCTGTAAACACAAACTTACTACCGATAAATTATTCGATGATCTGGTTACCGTTGAGTTAAAATGTGCTCCCCAAACTATCAGGTACCTAGTACGTCTCTGCTGCCATATGAGTACGATAGTAAGTGTGAACCTCCCTAGGAATGGTTGTGACTAGTATTTTGGGACTTTATTATTACATGAGACTTTATTATTATATTGGTGGACATATTGTAATGTAGCTACATACCTTCGGAAGCGTTGTTACCTAATTAGCTATTTACATTCATACTCAGTGTGGAAGCATGTTCGTAGTATGAGAGGTATGTATATTTGCGAAAAAGAATAATATGTTGGTAAGTAGAAGATCTATAAGATGTTTGTGTCTACAGATGGGCACGGCGGCGACTTCAATGCGTACCTACCTACCTGTCTGGATACGCTGTGGTTTATAAGTACTACTCACATGATCTGGTGAGTATTACAACATGCGTCGATCGTGCCATACAAAACATGAATACGAGTAGATGTAAGTGTTCCAAAACTATTGGGCAGTATGTCATTGCTATCGTATGATGGAGGATATGAGTGTGACACAATAAGTGTGAATCACACTGAAAATAATTGTTGCTATTCCAACATACCATCTGTTGACTAGATATCTATGTCCATCAACCTACTACATCAAGTATGTATTTGCTGAGAGAATTATTTTTCCCTTTTTGGTGTTTACAGACATCATTTTTGAGGTCGGTCCATTTTTTTGTTAAAAAGGTTTTTATTTTATTATTTTTCCATTTTATATTATTTTTTATTTTTCACTTTTTAGTGGTCCTCGATATAAATCTGAAATAAATTTACCCTCAGTTTTTCGAACAGTTTTAGTAATCAAAGTATTACTAAAACTGTTTGAAAAACTGCGGGTAAATCATTTCAGTAAGGTGAACCAGAAGCCGTAGGGTGGACCACATTCTGTAATCCGGATCAGTTTCCATACATATAGATGAGTTTCCATTTTAGGATCAGTTTCAGGAGGTATTTGGTTCACTTGCCTACTTACCAATCTACTCTCTTATCCCCTAACTGGTCGACTTTGTTCATAATTGCTAGGTACTTGGTAGTTCTGACAACACAATTCAACAACACAACCATGACATGATTAACGAGGGAGCTACGTGCTACATCCACTTGATAGAAAACCCTCTCATCACCTAATTTTACTATATACCTGCCTCATATTTGGTACTGCACTATGCAGTTCTGACGATGTCCTCTACTATTACCTACCTAATCATGTAATCGGTGATGAGGGGGCTATGTGCTACACCCACTTGGTAGAATACCCTCGCATCACCTAACTGTACTATATAATTCATATTTGGTACAGCACTATGCAGTTCTGACGATGTCCTCTACTATTACCTACCTAATCATGTTATCGGTGGTGAGGGGGCTATGTGCTACACCCACTTGGTAGAATACCCTCTCATCACCTAACTGTACTATATACCTCATATTTTGTACAGCACTATTCAGTTCCAACAATCTCCTATATGGCATCCTCCCTCCTACCCAACTATGTTATGGATGGCGAGGAAGCTATGTGCTACACCCACTTGGTAGAATACCCTCTCATCACCTAACTGTACTATATACCTCATATTTTGTACTGCACTATTTAGTTCCAACAATCTCCTATATGGCATCCTCCCTCCTACCCAACTATGTTATGGATGACGAGGAAGCTATGTGCTACACCCTCTTGGTGGAATAGGTACCCTCTCATCACCTAATTGTACTATATACCTACCTTATATTTGGAACTGTACTATACAGTTCCGACAATCTCCTATGCCATTACATAGCCAACCATATTATGGATGAAGAGGAAGCTATGTGCTACACCCTCTTGGTGGAATAGGTACCCTCTCATCACCTAATTGTACTATATACCTACCTCATATTTGGTACTGCACTATTCAGTTCCGACAATCTCCTATACCATTACCTACCCAACTGTATTATGGATGACTAGGAAGCTATGTGCTACACCCACTTGGTAAAAATACTCTCTCATCACCTAACTGTACTACATACCTCATATTTAGTAGGGCACTATGCAGTTCTGACGATGCCGTCTTCTATTACCTAATCATGTTATCGGTGATGAGGGGGCTATGTGCTACACCCACTTGGTAAAATACCCTCTTATCACCAAATTGTACTACATATCTCATATTTGGTATGGCACTATGCAGTTATGACGATCTCCTATACCATTAGATATCCAACTATATTATGAATGACGAGGGAGCTATGTGCTACACCCACTTGGTAGAATACCTAACTAACGGTACTATAATTATCGCTCATACTTGGTAGGAAAACTCACATACATGAGCATTCGTAGACACGTTTGATATGGCTCATGCAGGTTCTGACCTAAAAGCCACTATAATTTCCCCGTTTCTCATCCCCCGCAGCACCTTTTAGTTATCGGAACCCCCCTCATATAGCATATCATTTTAAAGCTTACAATCAGACCTTCAATTTGACTATACACAAATGGTCCTCCATCGACTCAGTCGGAAGTCACAGGGCAAGAAGAGTGAATGCGGACCAATATTCCCGAAAACGGGAACCACGTTTTTCAACTTCTTTCACAAAGGTTCGATACTTTTAACTGAGCAAAATGAAATCTGTTTGAAATGGGACCACCACGGATACTGGTAGAACACATTTCAAAAAGAATCAGACAGATTGGTACCAGAATAAAGAAATGCAAGCGACTCGGACATACAAAAAAAAAAAAAAAAAAAAAAAAAAAAAAAAAAAAAAAATCGTCGTCCCACGACAACCCGAATTGAGTACCTCCTCTTTCGCGCGCCTTCGGCGCGTTGAAGTCGGTCAAAAAGATGAAAGCGGATCTTCTCGGAGATCATCTAGGGACTACGCACTAATTCTTAAAAGCTGTATATAATTAAACAACGGTTTAATGTTTTCATTTCAACTTGTTTCCTTATGAACTCTAGAGGTTTTCCTCGGCTTATTCCCTATTATTTTTCTTCTCCGATATTTATGGGAGTTTTTCGAGGGTCCTGAAACCGATCTTGAGACAGCTGATTCCTTCCAACCTTCACTTTCATCAAGTATATCTCCAGCACTTAACTATTTGTCACACCTTTCACGTCTTCTTCTCTTTCAAAGCCTGTTCATGTTCGAGGTCTCTGAAGGGAATCCATTCCTCCTGAAGACACCTGAAGGAGCTCCTTGCCCTCGATCGTAAGTCACGGTTCCCCTTGGCCGCCCGAGCGCGTATATGAACTTCCTCTTATTAATTCTGTTCCTTCCGCTCTGATTGCCACCCTGTCTCCCGATTATATGATTGCCATTCATTAAACCGAGAAAACCCAGAACTACTGTCAGCCTCAAATGAAAATATAACTAAAAACTCTCATGAAAGACTCCGCAAAAAGTCCCCAAAAAGATCGAAGGGTAGTCCAGGAAATATTGCCGCACGATATGGCGAATCTCTCCGTTTGAGTTCTTTTGTTCTATTGTTGATACAATCTTGGTACATCATGGTCCAGAAGGCGGCTTAATCGCTTTGTAACGGCAAACGGACAGGATCATCTTCACTGACAGCGTTTTACCGCAATTTAACTCATGAAATCTCTTAAGGGGAAAACGATCTAATAGTCCTTTTTGGCCGTCTAGCTGTTCTAAGTTTCTGTTAGCCTCTCATTGCTCAGAGGTTTTTGATGAGTGAGCCAAAGTTTTGATAAAAACATGTAGAATATTGATTTATAGTGAGGGGAAGAGCCGAGCTGTCCCCTCCCCTTCATCATACCTACTCTAATTACCAAATCACTGGGTAGCATCAAGTATCTCTGTTAATGAGATGGATACGTTTTGCGATTGAGCAGTTTGAGGTCAAGTCACTAGTTGCTCTTCTCTGCAAAACCAATTACGTGAAGATTGCGTTCATTCAACTCAAATTTCAATGTCTGAGATTTCACATACAAACTAGTTGTTCTTTGTTTTGTACTAATTTGAGTTTCATCAATCACAACTTAGTTGCTTTACATAATAAATTTATAATATTTATCATGTGAATTTGATACAACAAAACCAAATTTGAATGGAAAAAATGTAGTCATAATTTTGATGGTTTTATATGATGATAAATCAATCATTTTATATTCACAACCAAAGTTTCTACTGCTGTACGAGTGCTTCAAGGCACGCTCCTAGTTGATACATTCGTATAAGAAGTTGTAAAGTAACAGGGAGGTAGACAGTACAATCATGTTCATGTTGTACGGGAGACATTGCAATAGAAAATGACAAGTTCGTCTGTTCGGATGTAACACATTGGATATAACTTAATCAATCGGGTGTTTAATACTGATCTTTATGATCAATATCATACTCCATAAAAAATTAATCTTCTCGTTCAGATGACAACCTGATCCCAACATTTCTATGGTACCCACAGCTTGATAGAGAAACGCCATCTAGTGAATCCTTCGTTCGTCTGAAAGATCGAAAGAAGCATTTGGTTTCCTCGATAGAGGTAGTAAAATGGTTATAGTGAGCGCAGTCGGTATGGCCAGCCGCGTACGGCAAGTGAAGCGTCAACAGCAGCAAAACAAGACGAATCGGGTGACTTTCGCTCTGAATGGTAAGTAAAATGTGATTTGAATAGTTTTGAATAACAAGTTTGTAAGTAAGATGGTTTCAACTCAACAAAGCACACTTGGGTGATACAGTCTTATCTAAACGACTGCACTTTTGATGTTTCTGTCGATCAAGCAACTCGTTTACCTCTACTCGCTTATTCCAGAACCATTAATCTATTTATATTCAATTCGATCTCTCAGAATACGAGGATATTATTACCATCTGATTCGCTGACAATGCGGCCCTCATTTCTTAAAGTGTCACATGTGAGCTTGATGCAGAAAACTCAGCTCAGCCGTTCCCAAATATTAACGGCCTTCAAAATGGAAAATTGCCATAAGCCCGATAGAATCTGCAGTGGTATTTCTCTTGCACAAAAATAATTTCATCGCCCAACAGTAGTAATGACTATACTAATAGGATTCTCAACCGTGCAACTTACATAAGGTTAGCTCTTAACCAAAATCTCATAACCCTGCTTTTGTCGCACTCACCTACACGAAACTACATCTACGACTCAAACGGACTATCTTCAAAGCAATGATACATTCCACATAGCTGTACGGCAACTGTCGTAACCTTCTTCCACTTGTACATATTTTCCAAATAAAGAGCAGTTATGAGGGTAGGTACTACGAGCAGAACACCTGCAAACTCATAATGTTCAAGACTTGGGGCGCCAGTTTCCCCTCGTCTCCTGCTTATCACTTGTTATACATAACGGTAGCTCGAGAAACCCCCATCTTGTCCAAAATCTTGTCTTGCTTAATTGCTGATTTACCTCTACCTTACACATTCATCTAATGGTTTCGTGCCGGGTGATCTGTCCTATCCACCAAACCCACATCTATCAACGGTTTCGACGAGGTTAGATACCTATATCCTCGCCTTCACCTACGTGGGAATCGGTTATGGGTCGGCCGACAAACTCCATCAATAATCCACTTTTTTTCACCTCAAGTAACTACCAAGTATAAATTTACAGTCGAATTTAAAATAATTAAATTCATTTCACTCTTTTCGAACACAGTTCACATTTCGAGACCTCGACATCAGTGGTACCTGGGTCTCCGCATCCAGTCTTCAGGTCAATATGATCTGGGTACTGAAAAATCGAATTTTAAACCAATGAGAAATGCTCTTTTGGTCCAAGGAGATGAAATATAGTTGTTTGCGTAATTTGTTACAGGTTTTTGTCGATACTTGCTCAGGATGTACTCATAAGAGGCTTTTTTAGATGAAGAGAAATACTAATAACACACTACCTATTTTAATGACAAGTTGGTAATTGTTGCTCAGTAAACTATATAACTGGCAAAAAAACATTTTGCTAGGGTTGCAAACCATAACTACGATTTTCTAGTCAAATACCCTATTTGGTGGAGAAATAACTTCCAAAACGAGAGCTAATTGCGGACACGATTACTTCCTAAATAAATACGCAATACAAAAATGGAGTTTTTTTTTAATTTTTATAAAAGTCAATTTCTGACGTCAATATTCAATGTTGTTATCGTAAGGGGGACTTCTTGAGCTACAGAAGCTGAGTTTTCATGACAAAACAATTCTATTATAGGAATACAGAAGTATCTATAGAGCTCCTGCTCGCCATCGTAGTAAAAGCCCCGATTGATCACTTCAATTTTAACCAAAATTTATTATAATTAACTTTCTGGCCCGGTCATTGAATTTCGCCCAAGTTCGAAAAAGAAGCCGCTAAGAGAAAGTCCATTCGATAAAAACAAAGTAATTACTCACTTCCTCGCTGTTAACTTAAGAGTGGGAGGGGGGCTCAATGAGATTCACCATTGTTGAAAGAGATCGGTCGGAACCGGTCTACTGCCCTAAAATCGGCCCATTGTTCCCAAGCCAGGAAAGAAACCCAGAATCGAAGGATGACGTTTTCAATTCACCTCGGAAAGACCTTTCAACTATGGAGGTACACAGGAATTTATCCCAGGCGGATCCTGCCTCTCCTTATTTCATCCGCATTATGCGATTTCTATCAATGGGATTCTCAGCCCGACGGTTATGAAAGATCCTAATGAATGGAAGATATTTCTGGTGATCCTTCTTCTGTTTTTTCTGTTTTGTCGATGTTTCTACATAATTTATTTATATACCAAGGTTTTAACACAGGAGAGACAAACTTCAAGGGTTGACTCTAATCAACCTGACCGTTTCTAAGTATTCACGTGCTCATGAAGCTACAGAATTCGAAAATGAATTTTTTTAAAATAATTTTTTCTCACATTCTTATAACGGTGATCTTGGGCAATAATTTGGGTAATGCGTGTTAGTTATATTATAACTTTGTTGCTGATCAATTATAATTGATTATAGTTGATCGATACCCCGGGGTTTTCTATATAAATATAGAAAACCCCGGGGTATCGATGGCATATAAATTGAATTAGTTGAAGGATGTGTCCTGGTGGCTGTGATTCCTTCCCTCTTTCAAGAAGTCGACACCAGTCTGGATTAATCAAAAACCATATAAAACAAATCTACTCCAGTAACCTGGTAGTTTTCTTTGAACCATCCCAATCTAACATTTTGTCAACTTCCCGTAAAAACAAGAATTTTTGCAAACAATTGAAAGAGAAAGCAGATAGCTCGACATGAAGAGGAGCTTCATTCCAGCTCAAAACATTGGCGTCAGTATCGCTCATTTAATGCAATAGAGTCATATCTCAAAATTTTCGATTTTCGGGTTTCTGACGAACAAGACACTCTTAGAGGGCTAGAAACTAGTCATTTCTGTGCTTGGAAAACTAGTCACGAGATGGCCTTGAGTGCATTGTCGTACCTCTCCATCACCTGTAAAATATTAGTGGAAACAGTGTCACATCTCAGTTGATCACCAAGTACAACTGACTTTGAGTTATGTCACAATTGCATTAAATGAGCCATATATTTGATGCAAAATTAGTTTATCAGTTTTTCAGGTCGTTTTATGTTGTGATAAGTTTATAGGAATATAATTAATTTTTGTTAGGTAATCATTATAGTTTTTTGTTGTACGTTTAATTGGGAATAAAATGGTATAGGTACTAATGTTTTAGAAATCGATGCTGAACTGTTTTGACCGAAGCATCAGTGCTTTGATAAAGTCATCGAGCAATCAATTAGATATTACCTATTTACTTTTTAAAAAGTATTCCCAATTTGAAATTACCTGCAGTCGATTAAGCTCTCATTCATGCTTTATCGTGTTCTCCTCCTAGACTTGTAAATAAAAGCAAAGGAATATTGGTAGCTTGGGCTGAACAGCTGCAACCTATCCCGGTAATACATAAGGGCAGCTCAAGAGACCACCATACTTAGTCCACAAAGCTATCTAGTTCACTTCAACACCTTTCTATCACGTTATACGATCATTGAACGGTTCTGGGTTGGGTGATCATCATACCTAACTACCACACCCACATCTACTAAAGGTTCTGTGCCAGGTTTGATTCACCCTCTCCCTCACCTTAGTCAGATACGGTTCTGAACCAGCCGACTAAATTCCCTTAAAATATCACTTCCACTCTCTTTTTCAAAGTCGAGTAAATTATAAATCGACAGTTCAAATTCATTTACATTCAAAATAACCTACTAACTTAATTGAATTATGATAAATGATTTAACACCCCTACCTTCAATTTATTCCAAAGTCCAAAAAGAGGCTTTTTTGGTGGAAATTCTAAGTTTGGTTTTCAATCAATAAAATTATTATTTCTCAACAAAAACAACTTTTTCTTGTTTTGTGTAACGAATGCAAAGAGTTAGAATGGTACAAAGGCATTTTCAAGAGAGATATTAGTCTGTGAAGTAAATGTGCCATAGTCACCCCGCAATACGGGGTGAAAACGGTTCATTTTTGAAAAAATATTACTCACTTGTAACTTACCCCAAAAAAATATTAGCCACAATGAAAAAACTAGTTGATAGATGGAGAATTCGAATAAATCATAGATATACCAATATCAACTATTTTAATGTAGGAAAATTCAAAAAACCTCAAAAACCGTACCATTCCCACCCCGGTTTTTCGGTAATGTACCAGTCATTCAGAGAACGAACCTGCGACATGCTCGTTTCATTCATGCTCACTTCATGCAGTTGCCCTAAAGTATACCTACGGTTCCTAAGGACCTGTTACTGTTATTCAAATTCATGTTGCTGTAATATATGTAGCTTCACGTTTCTCATCACGGAATAACGTTATGTTGCAGGAACTGGAGAAGTGTCCCTACCTGGCGCACCTTCACTCCACACACACTCTTCCAAATTCCCGGTAAGTTTCGACTACTAAACCAATGAAACTCCCACGTACTGCCTTCGAGGTAAATGATGAATAATGAAATGATGATGATGAATAATTTCGTGAACGTCTGGGAAATAATCTTAAACTCTCTTCTTAGCAAGCCCGAAAAAAGTAACTACTAAAGCAAATTAAATTTGATAATTTGTTGACGTTTATAACGTAAAACATCATAGGTAAATGTTTTTCCCTAAAATTTTATGTATCTAAATTATTATTATTAAATAATATATTATTAAATAAATTATTCTTATCAACCCTCAATTTTCGATGAGAAATACTGTGTTACAGTGGATATTGAACTTGTTTCACTCTGAAGACAAGAAATCGGGAGAAACACAACCTTCAAACTTCAAATAGGAATGTGTTAAGTACTTGAGTAATTTTCTACGACAGAGTGGATCCAATTTGTCGATAAATCAGTCACTATTCAATAAATTAGAAAGATAAAAATAATATACTTTTTGAGGGTCATCCAGGTGAAATAAAAAATCCGAAATACCTTGTTTGACATGAGCAACCGATAACTAACCAAAATTACTTGTAACTTTCAAATCATACTTATATTATTCCTTAATTATAACTTTTGAATTTAAATTCATCATTAATTACAATTACCTATATTTTCGAATTGTATTAGGTACTCTAGATTCGTACAAAGATTTATCCAGTGTACAAATTCTTTCAATTCTCATTTGTAACTGTAAAATAAAATTTAGTTAAATAATTTCAAAATGATATCCGAATTTCAAATTTGATCTGAAGTACGTTGAAATTGAGTGCGAAAATGGCTAATTTTGGGTTGAGATTTTCAATTTTGAACTGCTAATAGCATGAATAAACGTCAGTCAGTTAGTCGATAAGTTTATGAGCATTATTCAATGATTTGTGATAGTTGATTTCGATGGTTAGTTCAGTATTTTGTCGTCTATTTTCTTAGTTTTCTTACAAGTGGAATCTGAAAATATCTTTTGAATATTTGAGAATGATTGGTGATTGGACTTTTTTAAGAGACTCACTGCATCACACCGAGCTTTTGATTAATTTTTAATCGCCGTTGTAGCCTGAATAACAATAAAATAAATGTCAACCTAGTCGTAATATGTTCAACTTTTACATCATAATTATATAAACGTTTCAAAAACCAGTTAGGAATCGTATTTTCCCAATCAGATTGAGCTGTTGATTCGATCGTTATTTATATTTTAGTATCATTTGAGTTCAACAAAATAGCGTATGAAAATAATAACGTACTTATTTTATTTTTATTAATTTATATATTCGCAATAAAAGTCGCCTTGTGGCGCATAATACCAAGAGATCGCTTGATATTCCTCCTAGTTTTTCGATGTTTTGAAGCTGGCCGAAAAACTACAGGTCTGGACAGGTCCATCTCGTAGAGATAAGAATATAAGGATTTATTCTTATCTCTATTGTACATCCACTTTACGGGATAGTAAAACCTTGGTGGTTCGTTGTGGCCACTGACCTCTACTCAAACTATACAGACGTGAAGTACTCGTGCTATCAATATCAGCCAGGGGCACCTGTGGAACGTTCTATCTATCCAATTAGTACTCTTTCGAAATAATTAACCGAAATTATTCTCCCGTTACCATGAGTTTTCTACGCTACTCTTCACGAGTAGGAAAAGTATTTCAGAAAAAAATCATGTTTTCTTATTTCGATATTCTTCAGAAGGAAGACTAAAGGCTGAACGCGATAGAATCTAGCGAGACAAAGTTGTCCCACGATGACAATAGCACCCTGAGAAGTTTGCCGGGTCTGTCCCTTCATTCGGTTTCTTTTCACAGGATACTTCATAAGAAACAGTTTCTTGGCAAACTTAAAAGCGGCTGTGAACATCATTAGCGAGTACGATTCCGTTTTTTTTAATTTACGGAAACTTTGTGTCTTAAAAACGTAATCCTGATCATCATTGTCAAGTAGGAAACACTAGACATACCTGAGAATATAAGAACTTGTAAAAGCTGTAAATTATATATTTGTTGGCTGATCGTTTCCCTTAAACCTTTGAGGCATTTCGCTGGTAAAGTACCTCATTCGCTACCATCCTAGAGAAAATAAACATAAATTCAGCTAACTTTCAATAAACTTTTCTTCATAATTATTCCAATCAAGTAAACTTTTGCGTACTTTTTCTTAAATCCTTGTTCTAAGGGTGTTAAAGAAACTTCTAAGGGCTTCTTCTAAACGTAGAGCAATGCCAAATAAAAAATTGTTTAAACCCCTCTCTAAGCCTCGCTAACGCTCTCTATTCCTCTAAAACCCTATGACCTGGCACATTGTGTACAAACCATTCCAAAAATGTCATTTCAATTATACTAGGACGAATTCTGCTTCCTTTCCTGAAGTTGGTTTGAAACTAATGGCATTTTAATAGATACTCGTAATTGAACACGATAGTCCGAAGAATCGTACAATCCGAGGCCTTGTGGGTACATGAATTCTTTCTCTCCAGGTTGAATATGACATTCAGCTTTCCCGTTGTTTATTGTCTAGGATAATAGCATTTTTATGAGAGTCATTCCTCCGACTCAAGAGTATATTCACAAAGTTCACGAGGACAGACATCTGATGTAATTGGTAGCATTACCTAAGTATAGTACTGGTGTATTTTATGGCAGGTTGAAACTCTACGTAGGTAATACTGTAATTTTATGATTCAAATCAAAGAGGCAAATATTCATATGACGAAAAACAAGTAGAATGCACTTATAGGTAAGTACTAAAATCGAATAAGACGTAAGTTCTCCTCAGTCTTTTCGAACCTTCAAACACCTATTAAATTAAAATGCTGAGCAATACTTTTATAAATACCTAACTAGTCAAAATAATAATTCTCTAGTTGCAGATTCTCGTGTTTCTTTTTAGCGCAAAATTTCCGGTAAAATTTCATTGTATAATAGTACATCTAAAATATGAATTTAGGGTAGAATTTTCTATAGTAGAAATACTGGCAGGAGTTTTCAATGAACAGGCTAGACTCTGTGATGTAATAATTATATCAGGTTCTGGGTCCTAATGGAATAAAATCTACAATAAAAAGTAAACAAACTATAAATCTAAAAAAACAAAATAAAATCTACAAACAAAAAAAACGTCTGCCAAGTGGGTGTGGCACATAGCTTCCTCGTATCCATAACCCGATTGTATAGATGATCCGATGCATAGTAGTTAATCTCAAAACATCAAAACAAGTTAATCTGTAACATCCCTGAAAATTTCATTGAAATCGGATAGAAAATGTAGAAATTATGGACGTTACTCGGAAATTCACGTTTGCGCATGCGCAGTGGCTACTATCAGTCCGAAGGTGGTGATCTTCATAGGGGACCGTCTACACACCAACCCCGCACAATCCCTGAAAATTTCATTGAAATCGGATGGAAAATGTAGAAGTTATGGCCGTTACAAGGAATTCACGTTTGCGCATGCGCAGTCGCTTCTATCAGTCCGGGGATGATGATTTTCATAGGGGACCATTTACAGTCTAATCCACATAATCCCTGAAAATTTCATCGAAATCGGGTGGAAAATGTAGAAGTTATGGCCGTTACAAGGAATTCACGTTTGCGCATGCGCAGTCGCTTCTATCAGTCCGGGGATGATGATTTTCATAGGGGACCGTCTACACACCAACCCGCACAATCCCTGAAAATTTCATAGAAATCGGACAATAACTTTGTATAGTTATGCGCTTTACAAGGAATTCATGACAGACAGACAGACAGACAGACACACAGACACGGAACCAAAATTGTTCAGAAAGGTCTAAAACGCAAAACGCGAGTGAAAATTTTGATTTTGGAGAACTTTTTTTTTTCATCCATGAAAAATGAAAACAAAGCTTCCGCTACCTTGGTAGACTCGGAAGCAAAATAAAATGAAATCCACAAAAAAACTGGGCTAGTAAACCTATGTATACACAGGTGGCAAACATTGAATATGGATTGAACTGGTTCAGACAATATTTGAAAAATTGTGCTAGATGTTTTGACTCTATTTATTACTGTTTTCACAATGCAGAATTTGATCTATCTTTACTGGCTTTTTTTGGAACCTACTCAGCTAAGAACAATGAGAGGAGTTTGTTGAACGGCAAATATGTGATGCTGTAGTTTAGCTCTCGCCAGCAGAGAGCCTTTCTTCCAAAATCTCCGAAATTCGTCTTTCAGTTTTATTCGTTATTCTACAAAAGTTAGAATTTTCCTCATTGAATTTTAAAGATTTTAGTCTTCTACAATGCTACAATTATGACGTTTTAATTTTTTTTAATGTTCACTAAAATTTCAATTTTTTATTTTAAATTTTTTTTTTTGTGGACATTTTGGCCCGCATGTACGAGGTATTTCGTATTAAATGAATTTAGACATTTTCTGTGAGAGGAAAAAATGAGCACATACAGAGAAAACGGAACGAAAAGGGAAACTACATATAAAAAAACGTGATCTAACATGAACGCACAACCATTAATCGAATTGGGTGTGGTGGTCAGGATGCTCACCCAGTCAAGAACCGCCAATGATCGTAAGGTTAGAGTGGAGAGTTGAGAAAGGCGAAAAAGAAGTAATCAAGTCGGGTTTGTGAAGAAGGATTGATATGGTGGTCCCTCGAGCTGAGCTTTATACTCGTACAACAGGGAGCGTTGAGAGGCGGATGGAGGCCAGGAGTCTCCAGTCTCTGTCATGCACCTGTGTTCAGCTCGAGCTATACCTCCCATCGTTTGCTTTATTTGTTAATTCTGTTTAGAATACACAGATATAGGAGGGAATCGTAATAATATTTATTTTGATAACAAAATTTATGAATATTGTCAAACATTATTGGCCACTTATTGTTGAAAAGTAGATGAGGATTTATACCTGTAAGCTCGTGTCAAAGAAATAAAAGAAATTTTAATCTGAAATGTTGACATCCAAAGTTATGTCGTTTGGAAGTTATACCTGCTACATATTGGTTACAATAATTATGAAATTGGATGGGTCTTTCTCTTATTGCTTCTATGCTCAAAAACATTTCATCCTAGCAATAAGTAATTGAGGATTATGAGGTACATCTACGTAGGTCGTTATTTACCAAGAACTTACTCATGAGTGTATAGAATATACTTACTTTGTTATGAAGTCTTTCGAATACTCCGAGACTATGGATTCATGGTTGGAAACTCAGAACGATTACGCATACAAAAGATCAAGTTAAAACTGGGCGTATTCGAGTGAAAACTGCGTGAGAAATGCACACACTTTCATTGAGGTTGAGGCTCATCCACAATGCAATGATGGGTCATTATTTCTCAAGTAATTTCACGCAGTGGGTACCTACCTGTCACGATGAGAGTTTAACTTCTTACATCCACCGATAATGTTGCCAACTGACTTCCAATAAAACCACCTCAACCGCGAAAAACCCCCTAAAATTCCTCTAACTACCTCTAACAGGGTGAATAATTAATAGTAAAAGAAAAATACCTAGGTGACTAGTAATTACGAAGAGAGGTTTTTAGTATAAGGCACATGTTGTAAGTAGATAAAACTACTATATCGTTAACAGACTGAGAACGAAAAGCCTCACAATTCAATATCAAAGGTCAAACTGGAAATCCTCTTAAATAAAACCGTGAAAAAATTCTCCCCTGAATTTACGACTTTGTGAGAAAAAACCCAAATGTAGGAGGAAACCGGTTTACATCGGTGACCGATATATTGGATTATCGATCTTTTTTTGTATCGAAACCGATATTTGTATCGATATTTTTTATGTCAACTCATTCAGATATATTCAGTTACTTTCTGAGAAGTACCTGTTGTATCGGAAGGAATATCGTGCCGTCCCTAAAGATGGTGACTTTATGGCTGACAACACTAGGTGAATAACCCGAAAATAATAATTGGTATATTCCTTATTGTAGATTATTTAAAATCCCCGTTCGATCCGATAAATAGCTTTTTAGGTTTATTTGAACAACACTTACCTATGTATCGAGTAGTTTGAAAATACATTCTTGACTGATGATTTCTATGAAAACCTGCTGTCTATGTTGTGTATGACTTTTTAATGGAACAATCTTCACTAAAAACGAATGGGTACCTTTAACCACTTGAATTATCTGTTTTGCATTGTGTATAACTTCTCAATGTACCTCTTCATTCAGTACAGCCTACATAAATACAAAGGATTATTACCTTTTCTGTCAGACACGTTTAATGTAATTGTTACATTTCTTGTTTATTCTCAGGCAAATGCTGTAAAAACACAATACCTACGACGTGGATAACTTCACAATGGAACTCGTTACCTACCAATTGATTTCGTGCTCTTTCAGTAGATACCTTCCCCATTATAATTAATCGTCACTTTTTCTGTTTGTGCAGATTGAGAGGGAAGTTATCGTAAAGAGCTCGAACGAGAAACAATGCAAAATCCCCAATCTCTCGGATTACATGAGGAGAGCGAAACCTTCCGTTGCCCCAGACGCACCCCCAAAACAAGTCGCCTGGACCCAACAACTAGTGACAAAAGTGAGTAACTTAAAACAGTTTCGAGTAAAATTGTGCTGTTTATTTTGTGCTTCTTCGTTGATAGTTATACAAATTTGCTTGTGAACGAGATCCCATTATAAGTTAATAGAGTTTGTAATAGAAGTTATCTTATAGGACATAATTGGTTTGGCCTATGAGCAACATTACAAACTAAAACTTTATATGAATGAATCGTACAATTTTCCTCAAGATTTGATCACATGGAAATAGCCCAAAGTCCTGATGATGCTGGAAAGCGAAAGTCCAATAAACCATAAAACGAGGAAATGTCCCTTCAATACTTTCCCCCTCAACTTCCTGAACAGTTTTGAGCCCGAACGTTTCGAAGGTTTAAACCACAATATTATCAAACGGACAAAAATTATATTATTATAGTTGTAGGAACAGTAAGTAATGTTCGAAGGTGAGAAACAGACTCGGGAAATTATTGTGGCTTGCCAAGAGTATGATGAAGTTAGGACGATGTACCTACTTAATGATCTATTATATGACTTTCCCCCTCAACTTCCTGGACAGTTTTGAGCCCGAACGTTTCGAAGGTTTAAACCACAATATTATCAAACGGACAAAAATTATATTATTATAGTTGTAGGAACAGTAAGTAATGTTCGAAGGTGAGAAACAGACTCGGGAAATTATTGTGGCTTGCCAAGAGTATGATGAAGTTAGGACGATGTACCTACTTAATGATCTATTATATGACTTTCCCCCTCAACTTCCTGGACAGTTTTGAGCCCGAACGTTTCGAAGGTTTAAACCACAATATTATCAAACGGACAAAAATTATATTATTATAGTTGTAGGAACAGTAATGTTCGAAGGTGAAAAACAGACTCGGGAAATTATTGTGGCTTGCCAAGAGTATGATGAAGTTAGGACGATGTACCTACTTAATGATCTATTATATGACTTTCCCCCTCAACTTCCTGAACAGTTTTGAGCCCGAACGTTTCGAAGGTTTAAACCACAATATTATCAAACGGACAAAAATTATATTATTATAGTTGTAGGAACAGTAAGTAATGTTCGAAGGTGAGAAACAGACTCGGGAAATTATTGTGGCTTGCCAAGAGTATGATGAAGTTAGGACGATGTACCTACTTAATGATCTATTATATGACTTTCCCCCTCAACTTCCTGGACAGTTTTGAGCCCGAACGTTTCGAAGGTTTAAACCACAATATTATCAAACGGACAAAAATTATATTATTATAGTTGTAGGAACAGTAATGTTCGAAGGTGAAAAACAGACTCGGGAAATTATTGTGGCTTGCCAAGAGTATGATGAAGTTAGGACGATGTACCTACTTAATGATCTATTATATGACTTTCCCCCTCAACTTCCTGGACAGTTTTGAGCCCGAACGTTTCGAAGGTTTAAACCACAATATTATCAAACGGACAAAAATTATATTATTATAGTTGTAGGAACAGTAATGTTCGAAGGTGAAAAACAGACTCGGGAAATTATTGTGGCTTGCCAAGAGTATGATGAAGTTAGGACGATGTACCTACTTAATGATCTATTATATGACTTTCCCCCTCAACTTCCTGGACAGTTTTGAGCCCGAACGTTTCGAAGGTTTAAACCACAATATTATCAAACGGACAAAAATTATATTATTATAGTTGTAGGAACAGTAATGTTCGAAGGTGAAAAACAGACTCGGGAAATTATTGTGGCTTGCCAAGAGTATGATGAAGTTAGGACGATGTACCTACTTAATGATCTATTATATGACTTTCCCCCTCAACTTCCTGGACAGTTTTGAGCCCGAACGTTTCGAAGGTTTAAACCACAATATTATCAAACGGACAAAAATTATATTATTATAGTTGTAGGAACAGTAATGTTCGAAGGTGAAAAACAGACTCGGGAAATTATTGTGGCTTGCCAAGAGTATGATGAAGTTAGGACGATGTACCTACTTAATGATCTATTATATGACTTTCCCCCTCAACTTCCTGGACAGTTTTGAGCCCGAACGTTTCGAAGGTTTAAACCACAATATTATCAAACGGACAAAAATTATATTATTATAGTTGTAGGAACAGTAATGTTCGAAGGTGAAAAACAGACTCGGGAAATTATTGTGGCTTGCCAAGAGTATGATGAAGTTAGGACGATGTACCTACTTAATGATCTATTATATGACTTTCCCCCTCAACTTCCTGGACAGTTTTGAGCCCGAACGTTTCGAAGGTTTAAACCACAATATTATCAAACGGACAAAAATTATATTATTATAGTTGTAGGAACAGTAATGTTCGAAGGTGAAAAACAGACTCGGGAAATTATTGTGGCTTGCCAAGAGTATGATGAAGTTAGGACGATGTACCTACTTAATGATCTACTATATGACTTTTTATGGTGCTTAGGTACATATACATCTTAGGTACATATATTTATCATAATAAAGTTTTGTTTCTACTTTACCGAACTGAAGATGACTGCCTGAGGACAGTAGAGAACTTGTGGAATAATGGCAAAATACATATTTTGCAATATATATTTTGCCATTATTCCACAAGTTCTCTACTGTCCTCTGGCAGTCATCTTCAGTTCGGTAAAGTAGAAACAAAACCTTATTATGATAAATAGAGAAAACACCGATAACAAAACTGTTCGTTGTAACCACTTCAAAGGAACAACTATTATTTACACGTTATTCATGAAACATGTTCTTTGCATTTTTATAATTTTTAAAGTTTATTATAACTTGTTTCAGAACGAAGGCGAGAGTTCTGTCGCTATGGGTCACGACATCGCTGCACACCAAGTCTACAAGGTACCAAATGTAATGTGCACAATGTCCTCTCCGACCCTCACATATTTCATAAGCTGCCTGTACTAAACCCCAAACCTAACCTAAAAACGCTGCAAATTATTACACAATGGTTTATTATTTTTATATAGATCACACGTCTGCAAAGCCACCAACCATCCAATATAAAGAGAAGAAAAAAAAATCAAAAAAAAAAAATCAAAAAAAAATCAAAAAAAAATTTAAAAAAATCAAAATTACCAACTATCGATTGCATTTCGGTCAGCTCTAATTTGAACGGAGATTAGGCCTCTTTTGCGATTCACACTCGTGTTTTGATTTATATATATATATATATATATATATATATTTCAATATAAACCCTTAAATTTTCGTAGGGAGCGAACGGTTTGTCCTACAGAGCTCCGCGTGGTCTCAAAAAATTCTAAAAATTCCATAGAATCTTAAATTGAAGGAAAAACAATACCTTTATATCGAAATTTTTTGAGTTAGAGCGTTTTCAAAATTTCAAAATTGATTTTGGAACCCTTAGGAGTGACCTACATCAACCAAAAGCTTCGGGGCACAACTAGACCCCAAATGGAGCCTACATACCAAATTTCATCAAAATCGGTCAATGCTAAGTGGCAAAAGTGCCGCGTACGGCGGACGGACGGCCAAATTTTTATTCGATTTTTGGATTCTACGTACCTTGAAACGTAAACCATCAAATTTTGAGGGGGTGTTAAAATTTTTTTTTTCTTGGTCGATTCCAAAGGTTCATTATTGAAAATAATAAACCAAAATGAGCTCAAAAGTAGATTAATACATCAAAACTAATGTAATATATGCCCACATTCAAATGTTATTATACTTAATCATCAATTTCTCATATCTTATATCTCAATTTTGCTCAAATTTGAGGCTGATCTCTGGAAGAAAGCATGTTGACTTCATCCTGATTCTATAAGTAGAAGACACTACCGTTTTCGACGTGAAAAGTCGAATGAGGTCATAATAAATTGTGTTTCTTTTTCGTCAACTCAGGAAGCCATTAACATGATCTTCAATATGAAGTTTCGTATTGGTTACTAATCATCAAGTTGAGAAAATAATCGGCCCACCTAAGAGGTGATTTGAGGGGGTGAAGAGGGGGATTTAATCATTCTTATAATTAATGATAAAATTTCTTTCTAGGCGCAGCCAATGTCGGTAATGGACTCCACCAAAGATTCAGAACCGTCTCCGATTTTGAGGCAATCCAATGGACAGTGAGTACCAATTATGTGTGATGCCTTATCACTTCATTATTCATGTATTTTGGTGAATACATTTAGTTGTAGTCTTGTAAAGTCAGAATTTTAATAATTAACCGAGTTATTCAAGCCGAAACGCACGCCCAAAGTGGTCTTCTGAAATGTACATTATATCATACATCTCATTTGCTCTTCGATCCATTAGTGTATGTATTGATAAATATATTATTTGGGAATATTAGTCAATAATGGGAAATTCAATTTCCTAGGTGATCATTCATTCATAATTATCTAAAATATAATAAAAAAATATTCAAATATTCAATGAAATGCAGATAAGTCAACCATTAGCTGAACCGAAAATTATTTCTCGATATGCCTAAGATTTTTTTTTCTCCAAATTTTAGTGTAGATATTGAAATAATATCATTCATATTCAGAACTTACAATACCTTTGTTCCTGCTAATTGTCATTAAGAGGAATTAAGTTACCCATACTTGTCATTTAAACTGTTTATAGAGACCTCGGGCTTGCCACTTCAACTCCTGAAACCGATGGAGCGAGAGGGTTACCACAAAGAACATACCAAAGCTTGAAAGATATGATCAGCAGTAGGTTCAGCAAACAAAACGGAAATGTAGGCCCGAGTCCAGCGCCTGGATCACCAAACTTGGAATCTTCTCTCAGCCCGCAGTCTCAGCTGAGGCAACATGGTGTCTATATTAGCACACCCTCGTCCTCACAGCAGCAGCAACACCCTCAACAACAACAGCAGCAGCAACACTCACAGCCACAACATTCACAACAGCAGCAGCAACATCCACAACAACAGCAAATTGTAAGATATTGAAGTCCCTTAACCTGAATTGTACTTTTTTCTTCTCACGCAATTTAGCAGTTTTTGAAATACTATTATTAAATCCGATATTGCGCTATAAAGTTTACTGACGGTTTGATGCGCTATTTTCTCAGGAAATGCGAGGTATGAGACAATCACATCAACAGCAGCAGAGGATGTACGAGCAACAGCAAAGAAATCAATATCAACAACACCATCAGCAGTTGCACGGCACCCCTCAGATGGCTTTTAAGTATCCCCATATTCAAAATAGCCAGCCATCAGGAAGTATGGGACCTCCGCCTTCCACGTCCTACCAACCCATAACGGAGACTCCAACGTCGTGGAAACAGTATAACGGGGAAGGAGCAATACCAAAAACCCAAGTGAGAAGATTTCCAGTATTGAAACTAGTAGTCAATAGCTTCCTCATATATTCAACTATGCAGGTGAGCATAACGTTATTTTAACGACCACTATTATACTTGCAGAGTGTCGACTGCACGATCAACCAACCAACTTATTCTGGCGTGAACAGCACAAATGAGGCGGGAATGATGAATTACAACCAAGAAAGCTTGCAAACAAGTAATTACAACGGGAATGATCAGCGGTACATGCAGAGTCGACCACCTCTGAGTCAGCAGCAGCAGTACAGGTTAGTCTGCAGATGGTAAACAGAAGAACTTACAGCATGTCAGTGCTTCCAACACAGATTGCAATGTACTTATTTCTGTATTGCTTCCGAGTCTACCAAGGTAGCGGAAGCTTTGTTTTCACTTTTCAAGATCTCCAAAATCAAAATTTTCACTCGCGTATTACGTTTCAGACCTTTCTGAACAATTATGGTTCCGTGTCTGTCTGTGTGTACGTGTGTCTTCTGTCTGTCATGAAATCCTTGTCACAGCCATAACTTCTACATTTCTCATCCGATTTTGATGAAATTCTCAGGGATTGTGTGGGTAGGCGTATAGATGGTCCCCTATGAAAATCATCACCCCCCCGATTGATAGTAGCCGCTGCGCATGAGCAAACGTGAAACCCTT
This sequence comes from Apolygus lucorum, assembly GCA_009739505.2. NCBI lineage: Eukaryota > Metazoa > Arthropoda > Insecta > Hemiptera > Miridae > Apolygus > Apolygus lucorum. Next base: position 4,093,084 of record CM019183.2, read on the forward strand.
GCCACAGCCATAACTTCTACATTTCTCATCCGATTTCGATGAAATTTTCAGGAATTATGCGGATTAAGTTGTAGATGATCCCCGAAGAAAATCAAGGCCTTAAAATTTACAGAAGCCTCTGCGCATGCGCATACGTAAAATCCTTGTAACAGCCACAACACTTACAGTTTTCATATGAATTTGATGAAATTTTCTAGAATTGTTCAGATTGGCTTGTAGATGGTCCCTAATGAAAATCATCTCCCCAGACTAATAGTAGTTGCTGCGCATGCGCAAACGTGAATTACTTGTAACAGCTATAACTTCTACATTTTCTATCCGATTTCGACGAAATTTCTCAAGATTGTTCAGATTGATGTAGACGGTCCCCTATGAGGGTAGTGGAAGGTACTTAGTTATTTATGTTTTGAGATTAACTACATCGGATCATCTATACAATCGGGTTATGGATACGAGGAAGCTATGTGCCACACCCAATTTTTTACAGTAGACTTTTTTATTCCAATCCTGAAGATACGAAAAGTTGAAACCTTACAATGTGTGCATAAAATTTGGATTATTTCCTTTTGGACGATGAGGAGAGAGGTTTCGTTTCCTCCGGTAAGGGAAGCAGGTAAATTGTGAAATCACCTGTAGAATTCTTCGATGTCTTAAGTTTGTCTTCCCTTGTCCAAAAGCAGTTCTTTAGGTTTTTATAGATAATGTTTTGTTAATTACGTTTGGAAATTTTTTTCATTACTTAAACAGGCGAAATTTCGGAAAAGGAGTCATTGTTGTTCCAATTATTTTCAAAAGAATTCTAGGTGCCCTTTTTCTCATAAGATAAATAAATAATGATAAGGAGACCGAAGATATAGGGGTTTTAGTGCGGTTAGAAAACGTTTTTAAAATCGCATGGTCTAGTTTTCCACAGGACGAAAGGCTTGAATGGAGGTTGTCGGATCCTTCGAGTGAGTTGAGTCATTCTTGCCACCACCTTTTTAGCACTTCCAAGAGTAAGGGCGCCATCCATCCTTACTCCATCATTGATTTTACGCAACTTTACTAATGGCGATGAAGCTTTAATTAAAATTTAAATTCTGATGAGTGGATTGTGATTGCCATATTTTTCTTCAATTTCCTATTTGCGGCTTTTTTTAAAATTTTGCCTGGTTTATTTGAATTATTGTTAATAACGAAATTTAAGAAACAATAATTGTTATGTTTGAAAATTATTTTCAAACATAATTAACCAAAATATTAATTGCTTTCTAAATAAGTCTGTGTAAGCAGTTTTCTAATATTCCATTTTGTTTACAAATGAGAATTTATTTAAGTTTCTCCTCAAAAATTCTGCCATCTATTAAAAAAAAACTCATTAAAATCGCGGGCACTTAGCTTAAAGTACTGGCAAATACAGTCTGTTCGAGAGCTCAAAAACAGGGTGAAATTTAGACACAATATTACAAGAGTAGGTAGCTGGTGGCCGCGCGCAGCGTAGTTCACGAGGGGGCCCCCATCACGCAGGTCGAAAATAGATGGATGAAGAGAGGTGATGCCGAATATAGTGTGTCAGAGGAGTAAAATAATGATTTTATGAAAAACTGAGGAAAAGAGCGGGTTTAAAGCGGGATTGGCGAGAAGCGCGGATCAGACGATGTTAGGTTACAATAGAAGAATGACGAGGTGATAATGGTATCAATGCGCAAGCATTGAGCGCACCCTAAAGTGAATGGTAGATTTATTAGTTACCTATCCCGCCAATGTACAAAGTAAAACATTAAGAATGGAACACAGTCTACAGGGTGTCCAAGTAACTACGCTCCCCCCACTTATTTTCTCTAATAGTGTAAGAAAAAAAATCGGATTAACGCTATTCTTCATAATTTTTTGCGTAGAATTCAAAAATGACAAAATTGCGCAATTGCGCAACTATGCGCAATCATCATCAACTTTGTTTTTTTCAAATGAGAACCCCCATTTTTCATTGCAGATTCGGATTCTACGTCAAATTTAGGAACATATTACTTCAAAAACTTTTTTTTTGGACGCGCGCAGCCCGCTCAGCGAGCGCTCAAAGATGCGCAACCCAGAGATTGCGCCAAAGTTGAGATGAAGGTAAACCTCAAGTGCGGCACATCACTTAGCACTGTTTTTCTATGCTGAATCGCGTGGTGATATCCCTTTCTTGATTTGAATTCATTTTGCCGTATCTACAGCCGAAAAAGTCACTTTTTGAGGAGGAAATGATCGATTTTCCGTGGAATCTTTTCCAAGAATTGCTTTCTTCTCGAATTATTACTCCTTTGTGCAGGTGACAATACAGTTTACATTAAGAGTTATTATTTATTAAGAGTTTATTTAAGAGTTCTTAATTTATTAAGAGTTGTATTAAGAGTTATTATTAAGAGTTATGGCTTAATAGTATCGATCATTGTTCATCCAATCATGTTTTTAGAAAACTGAAAATTATTTTGCAACATTTTGTGATAATTATGTAGAAGTTTCCCGTTATTTTACAATTTTAAGAATTTATTTTTTTTACATTTTATTAGGATGATCATTAGGTACCCTTCGTAAGAAAATAAATGATGTTCTCCTCAAAAAGTGACTGTTTTGGCTGTAGATACGGTAAAATGAAATCAAATCAAGAAAGGGACACCACCACGCGATTCAGCGTAGAAAAACAGTGCTAAGTGATGTGCCGCACTTGAGGTTTACCTTCATCTCAACATTGGCGCAATCTCTGGGTTGCGCATCTTTGAGTGCTCGCTGAGCGGGCTGCGTGCGTCCAAAAAAAAAGTTGTTGAAGTAAAATGTTCATAAAATTTGACGTAAAATCCGAATCTGCAATAAAAAATCGGGGTTCTCATTTGAAAAAACAAAGTTGATCATGATTGCGCGATTGCGCACTGTGCAATTTTGTCATTTTTGAATTCTACGCAAAAAATTATGAAGAATAGCGTTAATCCGATTTTTTTTCTTATACTATTAGAGAAAATAAGTGGGGGGAGCGTAGTTACTTGGACACCCTGTATACTGTTGGTATTTCCCTAAGTGAAACAAAAATTAGGAAGACCCGAAAAGATCATTAGTAACCATAAGTTCAATATCAGAAATCCTTATATCAGAATCCTTCTAAATGCCAAACGACTTCTCTAGGTTTGAATTTTGGTTGATTGGAGTTCTGAGCAATTCAATTGACGTCGGTAACTTCAGCACCTAACATCGTGGCAACCACATGGCTCCTCCAGAGTTGGGTTTGTGGGGCTGCATTGGGGTTCTCATTAGGGTTGTAAGCGAATTTTTAAAACTGGTTTCTTTACATTTTCAGAGGAGGACTCCAATCTTCAGGGCGAAATATGTCGTCCGCTCGGCCTCCCGGGGGACCGATATACCAAACGACTCAAAATCAAAACGACTACCATCCTCAGCAACCGCAGTTCTCTCAGGGGTCGGTCATCGTCCACGCGCCCCAGGAAGGCCTCCCGGAAGACAAACCGCCGATATCCGCCAAACCCGTTGACCAGATTCACCGCGAAGGGCCTCAAGGGGCGGCAGCTTTGGCCGGTCCGTCCGTCAAAGAAGATGACGATGAAGGTAAGTTAGATCAGGCTTTTTTTTCGTATGTGAGGGCCACTTGACTGCTTGCAGGGAAGTTAAGGGGGTTCATGTGTCAAAATCGACCAATTTTTCGACTTTTTCGTTTTTATTTTTATTAAAGCCTGCAGGTTTTCCCAGACATTTTGGTATATAAAAATATTAAATTTGAGCAGTGAAAAGCAGAGATATGAATTTTCATAGATTGAGGAGCCAAACACTGTTTCCGGGGGAAAGCTGTTTCCCGCTCCAGGTTCATAGTTTCTATATTTCTGTAACTACCTACCGTTCTTTTGCTGTTCATAAGTTCTTATTGATATCTTGCTGATTGATATCCTGATTGAGTCCTACTCCACGGTTCCAGCACAGGTTACCATGCCACCAAATAGTACAAAAATAGATTAGTGAAGAAATGAAGTGAACCATAGTCAAGTGTATAACCATTATTCTTATCAGTACTACGTGATATGAAATAACCTTACCTAACCGGTGCAAACAACTGATAAGAATCATAGATAAGGAATAATCAGACCTCAATTTCAATTCCTTCAATATGAAATAATTACGAACTATCGATCAAATACCTCAAAAAACGGCCACCTTTCACAAATCGCGGTTTTTCTCCAAATCGGAAAACCCTTTTTTTTAGTCACTTAGGTACCTGTTTCTCGACAGCCAATAGAGCTAGCAACTTCAAGTTTTTTTTATATTGTCGAGAGGGGTTTAATACAGTCATTGAACAAGTTTGGACGGAAAACTCTCTACAGAAACATGGCTAGAATTAAAAAATCATAAGCATGAAAAATATGAAAAAACTGTTTTGCTATATTGTCTCTAGGTAAAATAATATTTACACAACTGTTTCAACACAGTTGAAACTCGCTCAGTGGTTATGTGGAGAGTAGATAAAGAATCAAAAAAAAAAAAAAAAAAACAGAATGAAGATATCATGAATATATCCAGAAACAGGTAGGTACATGAAAAAGTGTTAAATCAGAACCGACTCATGAACCCACTTAAGTTTATGTAAATGTCCCTGATTGAGTTGTCAGGAGTAAACAATCGGCAATGAAATTGCAACACCCAAAAGACAAAACGTCTGGAGTTAGTTAAGTTCGTTGTTATGAGAGGCTGGCTACAGTTCGAGTTTACTGACTATAAGATGTAGGTGAGCATCCAAGACCTGCGACCTCTTTCAAAATATCTCAATAACTATCATTACGAGTCAATGCGTTGGTAACTTGTAAATTCCGTTTCACAATCTAATTTTATTAGTGCCGCAAATAACAGTGAATGCTCTTGTAATACTAGCAGTATTGCAAGGAGTCGGTTTCACAATCCCTTCTTGTAAAATCAAACCTCCAATAGTACGAGTAAGTCCATAGTATTATATAAAAAGTTATATAGTCCATTATTATATAGAATTATACTTCTCCTTATTTTTCCAATCTTTAAAAACATATAATTTTTAAAGAAGAGCATTGATGCGGCGTTTCCTCGTCTAATGGTTTATTGGTTGAGTACACAATCGCTTTGCAACATCGTCAGATCAGAGCAAAGCGAAAGTGCACGCAACCAATAAACCATAAAACGAGGAAACGCCGCTTCAGTACTCCTCCCCCCAACATACCTCTTTCGTTAATAGAACAACAAACCAACGTAATAATTTTGTCTTCTCGCGAGTTTTTCGACCTGGATTGTTCTACTGTCAGTGTAAAAATGCTTGATGATTTGTTGGAGGTAGACCATACCTAGTTGTTTTTCTGATGTTAGGCCACCATGTGTCCTTATATTGCGATCTTTCCCAAAAATGAGACCAAGGAAGTGGGCGTACTCGAAGATTTCCCTCGTCAGCTTATCGCTGATCGCACCAACGGGAACTTCTTTCCTACGTTTTATCTTTTCGGGGACGAACAGTTGCAATTTCCGCTTGTCGTCTCGTTTGTCCATCTTCTGTGATGACAAATTCACGCACGAAGAAAAATGACGAAGCGATGGCAATGCTGCCGTAAAAAGGCAAAACGACTCAATGGTGATGATCGAAATGGGATTTTCACGTATTCCCTTCAAATTCAAGCTAATATTTCCAATCTCATTGTGAAACGCAAAGTACAAGATCTCATAAAACCACCACTTGTAAACTTGTAAATTTCACTGATATCACAAGCTTCATGGTGAAACTGGCCCCTGTAAGTACCTACCGTGACACTGGCTACAAATTCACTCCTGTTGAATGTATGGCATTTGTAATTCTGAGGGTTCAATAAGTCGGGTTTCCACCATTGCTGCTGTTTTAATCAAAGTTCTTTCTCTGATATATTTTTCTTTACGCGGGCTAGGCAGACTGTGTACAAACCAGAAATTATGGTTTGGGCATTGGTGATACCTTTTTTGCCAATGAGCCTGCCAGTTCATTTCTAGGTGCTATTGAGGGACGCGATTTATAGAAAGGTCGCAGTCAAATCTGCCCAAAGAGGATGACAATGAAGTGTATACTGGTCAGAGACTATTGGTCTAGTAGATAAGAAATACGTGTAATTCGAAAGAATATTGTGATGGCAGACGATCGTGGGTGACTACTTATTTCACGAGGAAGATCGTTTGTTCTAGAAAATATGTTACTTTCATTGTGCATTGGTGAGTCAGCAATGACATGAAACAGAGAGAACATGACATTAACCATCTCTGTACTGTCGTAAGGTACATATTAATTTACTTCCTGTATTTATTAGGCTTGTCTTAAGGCTAAAGGGGACGGGGGTCTAGTATGATTCTGAAAAAAGAGATGGCATTAGTGTCGCCCCACACTTTCTTCCGGTTTATCTAAGCTAAAAAAACATTCTTTTCAAGTCTAACCATATGAATGTAATCAGAACAAGCCAATCTTAAGCGCCATCATCTAACATGCTACAAAAAATAAAATTGTTTTGAAATTTTTTTGAAAATTTTAATTAATAATTGAAGTATGTTTTTAATTAAAAAATTCGAAAACAGCCCGTGTTTGGAAACTATTCTAGCGTATGATAGAATTATCACGAATCAATTTGTGAGAAAATTAGAGGCCGAAAGCGAAAAATTAGACCCAAAAACGTGGCCCTGGGAAGAGTAGACTGAATTTGAGGGGGCAACGCTTGGAGGCTAATCCCGCCTGCACATGCACATCTGTAAACTCCGAGCGACCATTCATCCAGCAGGACGTTCATTCATTCTCCAACTCGTTACTCACCCTTCAACGATTCTTATATCCATAGATTCGGAAGGCCTAGAGTTTCCTCAGTGATTTTAAATCAGTAGCATTTGGTAACTATTTATATTTTGAATGAGAATATGTGTGTGTTGTATTGTGTCTTCCCTAGCTTGTGAAACCTACGTAGGTAGTTAGGAAATGGCGCTTTCTTGCATCTGACCAATTTCCTCACCAATATCTGTAGCCTCCAATATTCGTTCAAATGAGGTTCAAATCATTGCTTTGGACAACTTTACGGATGATTATAATTTTTGTACCAGTTTTTCCTGGACCAGTTTAGCCCCTCACCCATGTCAGCTCTATGTCTTCTAAGTAGAAGACGTCTGGAGCAGACTTCGATTCACTTACAAAATTTGTCATTTTTTAGGTGGATTCGTAAAAAGAGGAGCTCAAAGTGACTCTGGAAGAGGAAGCACAGTTTATTCCAGTGCAAAAACCAGCGCAGAAGACACTACACCGCCCCTTGGTACTTACTACACTCCTGTTTTACCAGATATATTGATTCGATAATGTTATTGATGGTTAAAGTACATGTATAAGTTGTATTATGATATATACTCTCGCATAGGTCCCCCATTCAACAACATAATTGTTCCATTTAATCTAATCAGATGAATATTTTCTCGTTAGGTGAGGCGAGCGAGTGGTCGGAAAGAGTGGAGAACGAGTTGAGGCAAATCCTGAACGGCCCGGGAGGCAGCGCCCCGCCCGGTGGAGGCCCTCAAAATGGCGGAGGGCTGACTTCAGCAGCAGGGGCGGCTGCTGGTTCCAGTGAGAGCTTTTCGTCCGTTTCTCCGCCACTACCTCCTCTGTCACCTCACAGCAGCGACGACACTTACCGACGACCAAGGTACTTGAATATAACGACCAAGGTGCTTGAATATAACTAAGAAGATTTCTTTTTGCTAGTAGTATTTACATATTGAAATTCTCAGGTTGGAATGAACAACATAGGTAATTTTTCTCATTCATGAAATTATTGCCCAAGAACACATTTTGTCTTTTGATTATAACTAAAATTATGGAATTCGTTTCCTCACTAAATGAACTTTTTAATTTTAAATTTGATTTGCAGACTAGCGGGTTACGGAGCTAAAGGAGGGAACAATTCTATTTGGACTACAGCCCGGACCAAAGAGAAACCGAGATCACACAAACATGGGAAAGGTTCAACAAGTGAGTGCCAATTCCAATGATTTTTCTTATATTTTATTTCATGTTTCTTTACATTTATTTCTACATAATATGTAGAACAGATAGTATCTGTTCTTAATAGTTGATAGTGGGTACTAGGTACCTTTACCTTATTGTGTTGATTACCCTACTTTCATATAACAACCAAAGTACGAGTAGGTACATTTGTATTCACTCGTTCATTGACTAAGTAGAGGATATCTCAACAATTTAATTTTTTCATACTTTGTAATTTTTTTAAATTCTTTGTAATTTTAATTGTTTGTAATTGTAATTTTTGTTTAATTTTTTCTTTCGTTTAATTTGTTTAATTTTTTTCACTTTGTAATTTTTGTTCAATTTTTTTTCATTTTGTAATTTTTGTTTAATTTTTTCTTTTTTTGTAATTTTGTTTAATTTTTTCATACTTTGTATCCACTCGTTCATTGACTAAGTAGAGGATATCTCAACAATGTAATTTTTCATACAGATTTGCTGTGCAGCGGTCTTGAAATCGATTCAATGCTGGACGAAAACAACTCTAGTGAAGACGAAGATTATACGGACACGAGAGCCATCAGAAAGCAGCTAGAGGGTCTGGAAACTATGTATTCTCAGGTAAGATCTTCTTGAAGTTTGGATACGAACGAAAACATAGATATCAATATCTACATGAATGTTATACGATTTTACATATTTATTTACGTAGGTACCAAATTGGTAAGTTATACAGAAGTGTACGGTTTCTTGTACCCCCCCCCCCCCCCCTCGATCACTACCTCATCAATGATGAGTCATCATATGTTTTCTAGGAAAAACACTTCCAGCTTCATTCTTCTTAAAAATCCCTAAAAAATTATAAAAAATTCAAGTTAGATGGATTTTTTATGACATTTTGCTTAATCAGAAACTGCATTTAGAAATAAGGGTTCTCAATTTTTTTTTTTTTGACATCAGACATTTTTATTATAAATTTGGGGAGCGAACGATGTTTCGCTACATGATGCGATCCTGGGGCTGTTGTTGGTGTAGTTTTTTTTTCTCTTGAGGGAATTTCCGTTTGTAGGATGAGAGAAAGGAGAATTTTGATCATCGAGGTAGGTGAAGTGTAGGTGGTCAAGGTTGTTTCTAGTCACGGAGTAGTGGCAGGGGGGCTCCATCTTCAAGCCCGAGACCTGGTGAACTGGAGACCTGGTTTAGTCCCCTCACTTTCATCCTTGAACCCCGCATTCTCAAATTCACTGCCCTTATAAGAGCGAATTGGACTCTCGTTCGGACCCATCCTATCACTTGTGATCTTGGCTTGGCCCACTTTTCAGATAGGGTTGACGCCAACCTGTGAAGGAATTGGTCGAATTCCCTGTGAAGCACTCCCTCACAAGAGCTAACTAGAGGGGAGAATGAGCCTCGATGGTCTTCTGCCGCTCCATCGTACTTCCGATGCTTCTCTCTGGCAGCAGTGTCGGCGATTGAGCTCCAGTCTTGAGACAGGTAAGAGGGGGCGTCAGCATTTATTATGCGGTTGTCAAAAAACGCAACCCTCTCCCTGTCCCAGACCCCGTGAGCTTTGAAGTCTGCCACAAGTCCAGGCATCCCTCCTATTTCTTCTTGCAGGACTGGCTCCAGCATCACTCCCCGCCAAGCCAGGGCTGCCATGCTTGCACATTCGTCTCGAACGGCGTCATGACCCTGCTTCACTAGGCCTCCATTTTTGCAGTTAAGCGCATGGGTCACACTCATCGCACTCCCACATCCATCGGGGAGCCCTTCGATTTCCCAACCATATCTGTGATGGAGTGCGTCTCTGAACTGCTGAGCGGAGAGATCAAACCCGTCAGATTTTAGAGGGAGCACGGTGAGCCACTGGGATGCGTTACCTTCGACTATTCTGTTCAGCTTTCGCTTTGCAAACATTGGGAGTGTACCGATGATGGAATCTCTTCTCGCTAGCTCTCTTTCTTTTTTCTCCGTTTTTCTTGTCTTGAGCTCTTCTGAGAGATGTTCTTCATGTTGAGTGGAGTCGAAAGGAGTACCTGTGGCTATGCTCGAGGTCAGTATCAGTGATGCTGCTTTTGACGTCTCGTATGCATGTTGTGCTGATGCCACTGGGTCTTCGATTGCAAGCCCTCCGAGTTTCACTGGAAGGGAGAACAAGTCTTGTTCGTCGTCGTTGACATTGTGGCCAGTTATTGCAGGGATCAGCTTCTGACGGATGGCAATTTTTAATGGGAGGAACTCGGTTTCGCAGCCATGGACAACCCTTTGTAGGTAGGCCCATTCTCTCTGTAATGACTTTGTATACGTTGCATACACCGCTTGAGGGCTTCCCACTGCGCATTCTGCAAAGCATGATACATGGTCGACCCATTTTTGTACTTTTGCTTTGACAAAATCTTTTTTCGCTTCTTGGGAGCCCACAATTCCTCCTAAGAATCTTTTTGATTCAACGATTTGAATAGAGGTGCTAGCAAATATTTCCCTGGCTGCTTCTTCTTTTCCAGGCTTGACTATTAAGTAGCTTTTGAAGGTTCTGGAAAGTATCCCCATTTTGGGCCTTCTGTCTGGAGCAATGATAGCCATTCTCTGATGTTTTCTAGCTTGCCAGCACAGGCAGAATCATCCGCGTACCAATTTTGGGACCATCGCTGACTCTTCAACTTTCTTATGAGAGGGAGTGTTCCGACTGCATACATCAGCATTCCTAACGGGTCACCCTGTGTGGTTCCCTCTTGGCTCAATATCACAGAGTCACTTTGGCGGAAAAGAGTTAAGGGGTATCCTCTGTATGTGTTAAAGAGGAACCTGGCAGCCCGCGGCCATAGGACCCTAGCGTTCCAAAGAGCGAGTGGCCTACTTAGTGCATTAAACGCGTTTGTTGCATCCATTAGCAGTACCCCCTCCGAATTGTCATCCTCTTCAAACACCTTTGTGATGCCATGGACACCACCTTCAACCCCGGATTTTGTACCGCCGCACAGTTGATCCGAACCGCATTCTTGGCGGAGGTCTTCTCCAGTTACCATTGCTATGGTCTTGGCACATACCCGTTGCAAAACTTCACCCACCCCTATTGGACGTACCCCTGGTTTTTTATCGAGGGCAACACCTCGCCTTGCCAGGAGGGCTCTGATGGTATCCCAGTTTACTGTGCTATTTGCCAATTTTCGGGTTAAAGAAGCAACTGCTTCTCTGAGACGCTGGCTATGACTCCCGTACCTTAATAACATATCCCTCCACTGTTCGGCATCTGTCCCACTAGGTCCTGCACTTCCCCTTAGCCGATGTGCGGCTTTTTCTATGTGGGTAGCGGACACGTTTACGTCTACCAGGAGTGGGAGGTCGTCCTTTGGCTGGAAGTTTTCGAGTTCAGGTGTTACTTGGGAGGGGTGCTTACTTTTGAGGATCTCTGTCACCGTTCTCCCATCCTCTAAGCGTGAATCCGGATGTAGGACCGCACCTCCGGATCGATCGGTGATCCAACGAGTTGCGTCGCGTAACTTTCCTTTGGATACTAGCCTAGTGAACACCCTGGTTTTATTAGGTACTTTTTCTCCTTTCCGTTGCTTTAGTTGTTTATCACATCTTGTTGCTTCCTGTACTAGCTCGTCATATGATCCTTGACGCCACATATCCATTCTTTTTATCATCAGTCTTCTAATGTCTTCCCCTGATGATATACATCTTTCGCGTTGGAGAACTGTAGCGCAAAGAACGAATATTCTTTCGGAAGTTTGTGTTTCGTCGGCTACTCCTTGAATTTCTCCTGTGACCATTGCTACGAATTGCCGTCCAACAGCACCCTGAGGCAACGTATACTGCTTTCCCTGGAGTCTCATTGCCTTTGACCACCGTTGTTCCCATATATGCGTGGTTCCTCCCGCAGTGTTAAGCATAGGTGAACCAAAAGCTGAAATGAATAGGTCGTTTATAGAGTTGTTGGGATTTACTGTCCCGTTTTCATCCTGCTGAGAGTCGTCATGCGTTGCTGGGAGTGGGGCGTTTGGGTGACGATAGCTTATATGACGGTTCAAACCGGTTCTTGTATAACTCCCATTGCAGATAGGACATTGTACTCTATTCCGTTGATTGATTTCTTGGGAACCACTCGTCTCCATTCGCTACTGTGTAGGTTGCTATTCTTCTCACATCGTAACTTGAAAACAATAACAATGCAAAAATCACTTTTCTACTATGAAAAAAAAATCAACAAAAACACTTCGTAAAGTCCTCCAAAAAAAGTCGGAGAGTATTAACTTTTGAGATCGGTCTATTGTACACCATCCAAAGATTGTTTTTCACATTAGCCAAACACTTTTAGAACGGAATTTCACAACTGAAAACGTATTTTTTGCGGATCAAAATTTTTCCTATGGTTGGTAACTTGATTTGGTGAACTGGCAATTTTTATAAGGAAGTACCTAATTAAACGAATTTGAAATCTGAGTGTTAGAGAGGATCTCCGCGAAAAACAGTATTTAAATATACCTATAGAGGGTACTTCTCTGGTACCATCCCTATAAGATTTGAGAGCTATTCGTAGATGAAAGAAACTTATTAATTATTATAAACTGACTCCAAGAGATTTCGGATTAGAATGAAAATTTTATTGTTCGAAAAATTCAAGTTACTGGATTGACAGTTGGCCAAATAATCAAATGAGTGAATCAAAACTGAAAAATAAAAATGACTGTAGGCAGGTACCCTACAGCTACTCCATTCCAGCGATGAGCCAACGCTGAACTCTGCTTCGATCGGGGAATCTCACGGTTTTTTCCTGGTCTCATCCTTTCTCCCTTCTGTCCGTCTGTCTTCTGCCATCAAATAAGCTGGCTTTAAATGATCAATTGATAGCTAAATTTGAACTCCTCTGATTTCTAAAGTTGAAAAATGTCTCAGTCCTATGTACAATTTTGAATGGTCCTCCGTAAGGTTTCGATTTATCAACTCTTACGAAGACATGAGTGGCATCAGATGCCATCAGAGCAAATTCATTCCCATCATCTCCAAAGATCTAAAAGATTCTTTTAGATCTTTGGAGATGATGGGAATGAATTTGCTCTTGTCCTTAACGTTCAATGGCTTCAACTCCTTCATCTTCTGCAGCAACTTGTTTACAAAATTTTCTTGATTCAGTCCAGCTTCAGATTCCGTGAAAAAGTCGCCGGGCGATCGGAGAGGCATCCCGTAGATCTTCTCTATTTATTGGCTTCTAATTTGACAGAGCTTCGAATTCCCAGTAAAATTTTGGGGAGAAACTTCCGTCCACTTCATCTTTTCATGCGCTCTGATGGCTGATTTCATCGTTCAATTTTTCTTATCGTTCCTTGTTCAATAAACATGTACTTTTTTCGGCAGGTATTGAAACTTTTGGGAGTGAAAAAGCAAGGTTTGAGCCGCTACGAAGCGTCCGACCCGCGGATCAACCGGAGAAGAACCTGCGGCTCCATCTCGTCTGCTCCGAGTTCGGTGAGCAGCAGACCGATCAGAGCAGTCGACCGGAGGGGCAGAGCTGGCAAAGTCAGGGACACTCGGGTAGCTATAAACCCTTCAGATTTCTTCCAGAGATGAAATTATTAATCATAACATATAATAATTTATTTGTTATACCTTCTTACATCTCCTACCCCGAAAAATAATTTGTTGAAATAATACATTTTACTTCAAAAATAATAGTTCCCAGGTAGGTATCAACTAAGATTCAGTGACGACCGTTCTAGATGGTCGAAACTGTGGCCCAGCACGAAAAGATATTCGAAGCTATTATTGTATTTATCTTCGTTCCAATCCCACCAAAGAGGAAATAAAGTCTTTATAAATAATACATCGAAAGAGCATTAATAACGTGAGGTAGGTTGCTGGTGAAGTTGAATCCCAGATCCCAAAAACTACTCAACTTGGAATCTCCCCACCTTCTACACATCACTATCGTCCCAACAACACAAGATAATAACTGCATGATGCTACTAACTACATGATGGTAGACAGGTTTTTTTAATGTTGAGCTGTAACTGTATTTTGCTTCTTGATCATAAGCTCCTTCTGAATCCGATTTGTGTTTTTGGTTCCCCATAACTCTCGAACCTCCATAATCTTTATGATTAATTTCAGGGAATCAACAAGCGGTTCCAGAGGCTCGAATCTCATGTTGTCACGTTGGCAAGGAGTGTCGCTCATCTGTCTTCAGAAATGCGGACGCAGCATATTATGAT